>JAVXUM010141996.1:0-17291 GCA_035590655.1 Pouteria glomerata | reverse complement strand
GCAGGGGAGTTTAGTCTTTGCTGTGGATGTCTTCATGAAAAGTCATTCAAATCTCTTTACAGTTGCATTTTCTTTTTGGTGGCTTTACTTTATGTTTGTTTCACTAAAAAAATAAATTTCTTGGTGATATTTGTGGAGATTTATTTTTATTTATTTACTTATTTTTTTTGGCTGAAGTTTTCAATTTTTTTATGTTAGGTTATGGTAATATAAATATGGTGGGGTATAGGATTGCAGATTACATTTCTTTAGGATTTTTAGTTTATTCTCTTTTCCTAGTATAGATCTTCTATAATGTACATGATTCCATCACTAATTATAAATATAATATGAGACAACCCTATTGTGTATGTCAAGTATTCGTTCAATACATTGTTCTTTAACTCGGTATCAGAGGAGCAAGTTTGAAAAACCTTAGCCATTGTCGTCTTATTTTCGCCAAGATCATTGTTGATCTTCTATAAACTCTTCATCCATCAATGGTCATCGTGAAGCTCTAGTCTAGTCATCGACTTAGTTCACTTATTGCGAAGTTTTAGTCCTGCTATAGTCGTTGCTCCGGTCGCGAGTCACGATCATCGCTCGTTGTCACCAAACCATCACCGCTAGTCACTTGATCTCTAATCATCGTTTCTAGTCATCAAGATTATTGTCTTTAGCCTAGTTGTGTTTCCAATCATCTCAAGTTTTTGCTCACACCTAGTTTGAAACACTCGAAGACTTGGTTATTGTTAGAAAATATTAGTTATGATTTGATAGGTGTGATATTTTGTAATTATGAAAATTAGCAATTATATGGTTTAGTTCATAGCTGGTCATATTTTAGGGATTTTTTTTTTCTTTCCAAGAAATCAAGATTTAGTTAATTCGTTCCTATTTTCTTCACTTTTAAACTCTATAAATTCCTCTATCCTCAATCAGGTAAAATATATGAGAATCATATAACTTTGATTCCAATTTACATGGCATCAGAGCCTTTGAGCCTTCGTTCAATACTATGATACTACCTTTGTTCGATGTTGGTGTCTCTAAGCTTCGTTGACCTTCGTCGACCACTATTGCCTAGGTCACTATTGTCCAACGACAGTGCCTCCGAACCTCATCGACCTTCGTCAGCCCTCGAAATACCCTTGACGGCCATTGTGCAGCCTTTACGTTGCCCTTGCAAGACTTTGTCAGTCATTGACATCATTCTCGAGCAATACGCTTGTAGTCTTCGTAGCTTCACTGTCGTCGATTAGTAAAAGTTGTCACCATGTTGGATATTTCACCTGAATCTTCATTTGTTGTCTTTACAAAAAAATATTATGAAAATAAAATCAGCCATACTGAGTCCCATTTTGTCCAGATTACAACTATTAGACTCAATGAAGTAAACTTCCTTTGCTGGTCTTAATTTGTACAAATGTATATTCACAGGAGAGGTAAGATTGTGTACCTAAATGGTGAGATAAAAGCTCCTCCAAAGGTAGATCCATTGTATGCCACATGGGATGTTGAGAACTCCATGATCATGACATAGCTTGTAAACACCATGAATGAGGATGTCAGTACCAATTATCCATGATCATGACATAGCTTGTAAACACCATGAATGAGGATGTCAGTACCAATTATGTGTTACTCTACTGCGAAAGGACTGGATAATGTTGTTGAGATGTACTATGATCTTGACAACCAATCTTGAATCTATGAATTACATTCAAAAAATTGGTGAAGTTTGACAAGGAGACTGTAGCGTGACTAAGTACTTTCGTATCCTCAAGACACTCTGACATGATCTTGATTTGTTCAATGATTATGAGTGGAACAATCCTGATGATTGTAAATATCACAAGAAAATGGTGGGAAGTGCTAGGATTTTTAAATTCTTGGCTAGACTCAATGTTGAGTTCGATGAGGTTAGGGGGAGGATTATTTGCAAACAACCCCTTCCTTCCATTGGAGAAGTCTTCTCAGAATTAAGAAGAGAAGAATGTCGTCATAGTGTTATACTGGGCAAGAAGGGAGTTGGAGGTTCTGTTGAAAATTCTGCCCCTAGTGCTATTAATACCATCGAAAATCAAGGACTTGCTGCTAGTAATGCTATTGCAAACCAACAAAAGTTTGAAGAGAAACCACGAGCCTAGTGTGACCACTATAATAAGGCCCGTCATACTTGAGAAACTTACTGGAAACTCTATGGGAAACCAGCCAACTGGAAGAGTAGTAAACCCGGTGATAAAGGCAGTCGTAAAGGTAGTTGCATGATTCCTATAGCTAAGACCGGTCTTTTTAGCAAAGAGCAGATGGTTCATTTTCTTCAACTGCTTAAATCCAATACACCATTGGGGTATTCCAATTTGTTATCTGGCCCAATCGGTAGAATCCCTAGTGCCTATTCTAGTGGTTTAACTTTCACACCATGGATAATTGATTCAGGTGCATCCGATCATATGACCAGTGTCTCTTATTTGTTTAAATCGTATTGCCCTTGTCTTGGTAATAATAAAATTCGAATTGCAGATGGAAGCCTTTCATCTGTTGCAAGAAAAGGCTCAATTAAAATTTCTGAAATCGTTGAACTACAATTTGTTCTTCATGTTTCTAAACTGTCTTGCAATCTTTTGTCTGTTAGTAAATTATCATGAGATTTGAATTGTCGTGTCATATTTTTTGATTCCCTTTGTGACTTTCAAGACTAGTACTTGGGGACGATGATTGGCACTACTAGGATGATTGATAGCCTTTACTATTTTGATGTCAACTGTTCCAACAATAAAAAAGCTCAAGATTTGAGTGGTAATATCAGTTCAGTCCCTGTGCAAGAAAAATTAATGCTTTGGCATTGTAGACTAGGATATCCTAGTTTTCGTTATTTAAAACATGTATTCCCTAGTTTGTTTAAGAATTTGGATTGTACTTCATTTAATTGTGACATTTGTCATTTATCTAAAAGTTATCGAACTTCTTCTTAATCAAAATCATATCAATCATCCAAACATTTTTATTTAATTTATAGTGATGTTTGGGGTCCCTCCAAAGTCACAACTTTGTCTGGAAAACAATGGTTTGTGACCTTCATTGATGGTCATACTCGCCTCTTTTGTGTATATTTGATGAGTGAAAAATTTGAAGTTTAAAAATTATTCAAGGATTTCTAAAGTATAGTTGAGAATCAGTTTCAAACAAATATTAGTATACTTCGAACAGTTAATGATATGGAATATTTTACGACATACTGGGGGGGGACTTTTTGAAAGAAAAAGGCATTCAACATCAATTTACTTAACGTGATACCTCACAACAGAATGGCATGGCTGAAAGAAGAAATCGGCACTTATTAGAGGTTGGAAGGGTTTTAATGTTTTTTATGCAAATGTTTCGAAATATTTATGGGAGGACGCTATTTTAATTGCATGTTACCTAATTAATCAAATGCCTACCCATGTCTTGTAATAAATTGCTCCTCTAAAATGTCTTGAATAACTTTTTTCTTGAAACTCAAATAACTTCAGATTTACCTTTAAAAGCATTTGGGTACATTGTATTTGTTCACATTCCTAGTCACCTTTGAAGTAAACTTCATTCAAGAACTGAAAATGTGTTTTTCTTTTTTCTTGGGTATGCCCCAAATAAAAAAGGATACAAGTGTTATAATCCAAAAAAAAAAAAAAAAAATTCATATTAGTATCGATGTGGAATTTATTGAAAATAAAACCTATTTTTACCAAACTAATTGTCAAAGGGAGAAAGTAGTGAAGATTTGTCTTGGCAAATTACCACATCCATGCCAAAATATTTTTCAAATTTTGAAAATAACATATTTTTAAATAAAGAAAATGAAGGAAATCCTAGTTTTTTGGTCCCAAACATAGACATATCACATTAAGGGGGAGAAATATTACATGATGAGTCTTTGTCTAAGCTTCATGTTTATACTAGGCGCAAGTTTCATTGAAATAGTGACGATCATCTCACAATTCCAGAGCACGATCAATCATTGCCCCCCGCTCCCCGACAAAAATTAGCTATTTCAAAAATCTAGGTAGTCCTTCCTCTGTTACACTTTCCATTCATGAGCCTTTAGACCTTGATGTTCTTATAGCTCTTAGGAAAGGAGTCAGAACTTGTGCCAACCATTCTATTGCTAAATATCTCTCTTACCTCCAATATTTCTCACCTATTTGTTGCAAGAATCATTCAAGAAGCTTTGGTCATCTGGATTGGAAATTAGCAGTTCAAGAAGAGATGAATGCTTTTCTGAATAATTGTACTTGTGAGATAGTTGATTTACTAAAAGAAAAGAAAACTATGGGACGCAAATGAGTAATTACTATTAAATGCAAAGCTGACGGAAGAGTGGAGATATATAGGCAAGACTTATAGCTATGGGGTTTACACAGACTTATGGAATAGACTATCAAGAGACCTTCGCACCAATTGGCAAGATTAATTCAATCCAAGTCTTACTATCTTTGATTGTACATTCTAACTGGCCATTACACTAGTTGGACATAAAAAAATGCCTTCTTAAATGGGGACTTGGAAGACGAAGTATTTATGGAGTTGCCACTGGGGTTTGAAGGTAAATTGGGCAAGAATAAAGTGTGTAGATTTAAAAAATGTCTTTATGGGATTAAATAATCTTCGAGAGCTCGGTTCGAATGCTTTGGAGAGGTTATGAAAAGTCATGATTATTGTTAGGGCCAAGTCATTCCAACTATGTTCTATAAACACTTAAATGAAGGAAATGTTGCTATTCATATAATATTGACAAAGGATGATGGCATTAAACTTGAGAGATTAAAGAAGGCACTTGCAAATGAATTCGAAATCAAAAAGATCTAGGCACGTTGAAGTATTTTCTTGGTATGGAATTCGCTAGTTTAAAGAAAGGGATATTTGTTTCACAACAGAAATATATGCTTGGAAAACAGGTCTGTTAGAGTGTAAAGCCATAGGCACCTATATATTCTAATTTCAAACTGCAACTGGCCAAGCCTAAAGAAGTGATCAATAGAGACCAATTCCGATGACTGGTTGTAAGACTGATATATCTCTCACATAAACGCCTTGATAAAACTTTTGCAGTCTGTATGGTAAGTCAAGTCTTGTATTCTCCTAGATAGGTGCATTTTGATGCTTTTTATAGAATTCTCAGATAAGGGAACTCCAGGTAAGGGTTTATTGTTTGAGAATCATGGACATACTCAAGTGGACATATATACTAATGTTGACTGGGCTGGAAGTATGGCAGAAAGTTAACCTCTTACTAGTGTAGTTTTGTCAGAGGAAATTTGGTTACTTGGCATAGCAATAAGCAAAACGTAGTAGCCGGAAGTAGTGCAGAGGCTGGATTTAGGGTTGTTGCTCATGGAATTTGTGAAATATTGTGGATTAAGAGAACATGGGAGAATTGAAGATCTCTACTTTGCAACTAATGAAGGTGTACTGCAACAACAAAGCTGCTATTTCTATTACCCATAATCTAGTACTTCATGATAGAACAAAGCATGTTGAAGTTGACAATCATTTTATAAAAGAAAAGCTGGAGAGTGGACAAATCTGCCTTACGTTCTTGTTGGTGAATTATTGGAAAATATCGTAACAATTATTCCCAAATTAAGGGATTTGATTAGGATTTGGTTAGATTGTAATTAGATAGTTTTCCTATTTTATAGCTAGGATTATATGTAAATAACCTTGTGGTGATAAACAACCTTGTGGTGATCAATGAAATACACAAAAATTTATTCCTTCAATTCCCTTCTCTTTTCCACATGGTATAAGAAACTCAAGCTCTCTGGGAAATATTTTCTACTATTTGTTTAGCCTTCATTGCCAAACAATTCTTTTTTCTAGCCTTAATTGTTGTTTGATGTAGAGTTACTGTTGCTGGAAGCATCGATGGTAGATTATCGTTGTTGGTAAAATCTCCAATCGATGGTGAAGGGTCATATCATTGGCGTCATCGCTTCAATTGGAGTCAATTCCTTCCAACATTTCTATTGGTTCGACAATCTACAATCCTTGTTGAATGTTGCTTGTTGGCAGTCGCCACTAAAGGTCACAGGTTCCCAACGTTGGTTGCCATCTTCAACTGTGGAAACAAATTTAGAACCTTAGCCGACTTCGTTGTCCTCGTCGATTGAAGACGTAAGCCAATTGACTGCTGAAGCAGAACCCTAGTTCGTCGATTGGCGCTTATCACTTGTTTTGGTCGAATCTCCAGCAATTGTTCGCTAGTCAACTGCTGATTAGAGCGGGAGTTCTCTTTCTTATCTTTGTTGATCAAAACCCTAATTGACGATTGTTCTATATTTCATCATTGGTCACTGCGGGTATTGCCCAGATTGCAGTCAATCTCTAGATTGGTATAGTCAAGGTTGTCACAATGATTTAGCAAGCCTAGTATTTTATTGTTATGTCAAAAACGAAAGATACTATCACTGCCACACTGCCTGTTGTCCAAATTGGAAAATTGCAACATAATCAAGCTGCATGTCGGTTGAATGGAAAGAATTACTTGATATGGTCCTAACTTATTCGAACCGTTTTGAAAGGCAAGGGTAAGATAAGTCATCTTACGGGATCAGGGCCAAAGCTAGGTCAGGGTGATCCGAAATTTGATGACTGGGATGAGGAAAATTCGATGATTATGGCATGGTTGTGGAATTCAATGACACTCGAGATCAGTGATACATGTATGTTCTTGGTCACTGCAAAGCATATTTGGAAGGCTATTCAACAATCGTACTTAAAAGCCAAGGATGCTGCCTAAGTATACCAGATCGAAGTCAAGACCGCAGCAACAAAATAGGAAAGCAAAACTATAACAAGAATGCCAACATACATTTATGGCAAGAACTTGATCATTACTGATATATTAAGACGAAGTGTCCTAATGATGCAATTGTTCTAAAGAACTACATTGAGAAAGATCGAGTCTATGATTTTCTTGCCAGACTTAACATTGAATTCAATCAAGTTAGAATTCAAATACTCGATAAGGATGAAGTTCCATCTCTGAATGAGGTTATTTCTATTGTTTGAGCAAAGGAAAGTAGGAGAGAAATCATGCTTCAATCTCAGGCTTTGGATGGCCTGGCTATGGTAGCTAGCGGAGGGAATCCCAAAGCAAGCTTGGAAAACCTCTGAGAATGGAAGGGCAAATCTATTAGTGAATCTAAACGAGGATAGCAAGGATAGTTTGTGGTGTACCTCTTGTAAGAAACTAAGATACACTTGGGGAGATGTGTTGGAAACTTTATGGCAAACCCTCTAGTAAAGAGTGAGGAAATAAATAGGGTCAGAAGAAAAATAGTGGACAAGCAAACATGACCACAATGCAGCTAAGTGAAACAAAAACTTTAAGATTAAGGAGATTTTAATCGAGATGAGATTGAGAAGCTGAAAGCCTTAAGAACTCTTGAGAAACCCTCAGGTACCTGCTCCTTGGAACATTCAAGTAAGCTTCCTATTTCCATTGGATTAAATGTCTCATATGAAACCTTTGCCAATTCTTGGGTCATGGACTTGGGGGCCATTGACCACTTGACTCACTCCTCACTGAAATTTAGCATATATTATCTTTGTCCATTTTTCCAAAAGGAAGGGATAATTCATGAGTCGTCATGTATCAACACTACATGACAAAATGGAGTCGTTGAAAGAAAGAATGGTCATCTTCTTATGCCTCTCGAGCCTTCCTATTTCTGAATAATGTGCCTAATTCTTATTGGGAGAAGCAATTCTAAAATCTGTCCATCTCATAAATAGGTTACCTTCTCGAAACTTGAATTTCCAGAGTCCCATGGAAATGCTTTCAAAATTTTATTCTAACTTAAGTATTTCCAACCATCTCATTCCTAAAATATTTGGGTGTGTATCATTTATCCATATTCACAGTTCAAACAGAGTTAAATTAGACACACGGGCAATCAAATTTGTTTTTGTAGGATATTCTTAAACTTAGAAGGGTTATAAGTGCTACCATTCGTTTTCCAAGAAATTCTACACTTCTGCAGATGTCACTTTTCATAAAAATTAATCCTATATTTCTCCTACTTATCTTTAGCGGGAGAATTTATCATGGAAGATTAGGATTTCTATCTTATTAACCAACCTACATAATTCAAATCTCTGTCCCTTAATATTCCTGTGCATCCTACTCCTGTTAGTGAATCTGCTTCTGTCCCATCTAATGAGCCTGCCTCCGAATAACTTGTGTCCGAACCTGTTCCTTCTGAACTGGCTCAGTTTTCATAATGTGTACTTAAGGGAGAAGTATTGTGTCCCTTAACTTCACCAATCCAAGAATCTGACCCGATTTATAGAAATGAGATAACAATCTAATTTTCCTTTGCAAACTGAGTTAGAAAGTCACTTTTGTAGCAATTCAAATCAAGATCGTCCTATTACTATCAGGAAGGGAACCAAGAAATGTACCAAAAACCCATTATATCCGCTCTCTCATGTTGTCACTTGAGAAATTTTCACCTTCTCATGTAAGTTTCCTTGTGAATCTAATCACCATTTCTATTCTTACCACATTGTTCGAGACATTGTGTAATGAAAATTGGAAACAAGTTATGAATGCAGTGATGGAAGCCTTAGAAAAGAACAAAATGTGGAAGTTGGTGAATCAACATACGGGAAAAAAACATGTGACATGTAAATGGGTTTATACAGTGATATACCGAGGAGATAGGTCACTAGAGAGATACAAGGCAAGATTAGTAGTTAAGAGATATACTCAGATATATGGCGTGGACTATCAAGAAACATTTGATCCCGTGGCCAAAATGAATACTGTTAGAGTTTTGTTATTCTTGGCGGCAAATTATGACTACGAGTTGAAACAATTTGACGTGAAAAATGCATTATTACATGGAGATATTGAAGAAGAAGTTTATATGGAAATCCCACCTGGATTCGGAAGTAACGTGGCTACTAATCAAGTGTGTAGATTGAAGAAAGTTTTGTATGGGCTCAAATTGTCTCTAAGGGTGTGGTTTGGAAGGTTTGTAGAAGTTATGGCAGGCATAAGATACAAACATAGTCAAGGGAATCATACGTTGTTTATCAAACACTCAAGCTCAGGGGAGTCATAACTCTTCTAGTATATGTAGACGACATAATTGTAATCGGGGATGATGAGGAGGAGTTAGAATCTTTAAGACAATGTTTGGCTAAAGAGTTTGAGATCAAAGAATTAGGAAGGCTAAAGTACTTCTTAGGGATTGAAGTTGTACATTCAAGGCAAGAAATCTTTGTCTCCCAACAGAAGTATATCACGAATCTATTAGAAGAGACGGGAAAATTGGCATATAAACCAGTAAGCATGCCAATTGATGCAGCTCCAAGAAAATTCAGATTTAATAGATTGATGCAACCCAGAATATCTGAATTAAAATAGTGCAAAATAGGGCTGTTATTTGAAATACTGGTCTAGGAATTCTAGAATTTAGTGTTTAATGGAGTTGGGAAGAAATTGGGATAAGTTCGAAGTGATAAGAACAGAGAAATGAAGATGTAGGGGGAGTCCACCTCCGTTGACAGATATGTAATCAGTTCTGTACCAATTTAAAAGGCAAGCTGGTTGCTAAAGACAAATGCAGATTGAAGGCAAGCTGGTTGCTAAAGACAAATGCAGATTGAACTTCTTATTTCCTTGTCTTCCTATGCTTACAAGTATCCCCTATTTATGAGCAACTTGCAGCTCTACAACATTCAGAATTTTTAATGCTATAGACCAATTTTTTGGACCAACTTTTCGACTCCTTATTTAATATACTTAGATATTCAAAAAAATGTCAACCTACTAGAAGTTTCTAGCACAAAAACTGATTCTAGATGTTTCATCAATACCCCCTGGTTGGAGGAAACTTGTTTTCGATGATTTTAAAGCTTGATATCTTTCAAAGAGTTCTGGATCAATGCGCTGAAAATCTGACGCAGTAATCCAGGTGCTTTATGATATTGGCTTGTCTTCCCATTTTCTAGGAATTTCTTATAATTCTCGCGCCTTGTTGCGACAACTTGCTCATCCAAAATATCTTCAATTATATCTGATTCTTTTGGCATTTTTGAAAGACGATGAGCAATCCTATCTCTACTTGCACCTCTATCATCCCTATAGTATAGATTAAGATCCTCCACGTTGAATATAGGACTGAAGTTAAACTCCTTTGGAAGCTCAATTAAATAAGAATTTGTTGCAAGACGCTTAAGTATCTTGACTGGACCCACCTTCCTTAAAGGAAGCTTCTGAAATGATCTCTTTGGAAAACGTTTAGGTCGTAAGCGAAGCATGACATTTTCCCCAGCTTGAAATTCCACAAACCTCTTGTGTTCATCTGCAACACTTTTATGTTGGTTATTACGCAATGCAATCTTCTTACGAACTTTCTTATGAATATTTTGAATATGTTTGGTGAATTCTTCAGCTTCTTGACTAGTTCTAGCATCAATAGATAATGGCATTAAGTTAATGGGCTGCCGTGGCTTTAAACTTGTAGCAATCTCAAATAGAGAGCGACCCGTAGATCGATTGACTAAGTTGTTATAAGCAAGTTATTTTGTTCGAAGAATATGATCCCATGATTGTACATTTTCTTCCACAAGACAGCGTAAATGATTGCCCAAACTTCTATTAGTTACCTCAATTTGTCCATCGGTTTGTGGGTGATGGGCACTAGAAAACTTTAGTTGGGTACCCTTGAGTTTCCATAAGGTTTTCCAAAAATAACATACAAATTTAACATCCCGATCAGAGACTATTATCTTTCGTAGCCCATGTAGTCTCACCACTTCACGGAAGAATATTTTAGTAACTTTTGATGCATTTGATGTCCTTCGACAAGGAAGAAAATGGGCCATTTTGGAAAACCAACCACCACAAAGATTGAATCAAATCCTCGCGGTGTCTTTGGGAGACCCAAAACAAAATCCATAGGTAAGTCTTCCCAAGGCAATTGAGGCGTTGGAAGGGGTGTGTACAATCCTGTGTTTTGCTTATATCACTTGGAAACTTGGCAAACGCGACACTGCCGAATAATCTTTTCCACATTACGCCTTAATCGAGGCTAATAAACCGATCCTTGACTAGGGTAGTTGTCTTGTCCGTCCCAAAATGTCCTGCAAGACCTCTAGAATGTAGCTCCCATGTAACGAAGTCACGAATGGAGGTGTTAGGCAAACACAATTGATTACCATAGAAGAGGTAACCATTTTTTAGGCTGAAATAAGGATGCTTCGTAACGAGGTTTGCTTGCAAATCTTTGTAGATTACCTCGAAGTTTGCATCATTTGGGTACTCCTTTCTTATTTCTTCAAAACCTGCCACATTAATGGACATGACAGCCAACAAAGTAGCCTTTCTACTGAGAGATCTGCCGTCTTATTCTCAAACCCTGAACAATGCTTTATGACATAAGAAAATTGTTGCAGAAAAGAGTTCCACTTTGCATGCCTAGCGTTAAGATGCTTTTGGGAATTTCCAAATAGTGCTTCCAATGCTTGGCTTTTACCATAGCATAGAACTCAAGGTCATAGGTAGAATACTTCTTTTTTGTCCCATTTAACTTCTCACTGTAATAGGCAATAGGGTGTACCTACGTGTGAAGCATCACAAGCTAGTTCAAATATCATATCAACGTCAGGAAACTTGAGCACGGATGCTGTTGTCATTCTTACCTTTATTCCGTGAAAAGCTTCATCCAAAAGAAATTTCCTTTCTTGAGACATTTAATAATTGGTGCCATAATGGAACTAAAATTGCAAATGAATTCAACTATGGAAGCTTCTGACTAGACTTATGGAATTAGGAGTCGGCCAATCAAGAATGGCGTTGATCTTTTTTGGATTAGCTGCAACACCTTTAGAGGAGATAACAAACCCCAAGAAATTTACTTGGTCAACTAAAAACTGACGCTTCTTCAAATTGGGGTAGAGATTTTCTGCTCGTAGAATTGTCATGACTATGGATTCAAGCTGGGTGGACTAAATGGAGGAGTGCTTTGGGGTTCTTGTGTGATCGAAAAGTCCTCCTCAAGGTTAAAAGGAAAGTACTATAAGGTGGTGGTAAGACCAACGTTGTTATATGGATCAGAGTGTTGGGCAGTAAAATATAATCATGTGCAGAAAATGGCAGTTGTGGAGATGAGAATGCTAAGATGGATGTGCGGGATCACAAGGAAAGATAAGATTAGGAACGAGGAGATTAGGGGTAAAGTAGGAATAACACTGATTGAAGTAAATTTTGAAAAAATCGATTAAGATGATCCGGCCATGTTAGAAGGTGTCCAAAGGAGGCACTTGTTAAAAGGTGTAAAAGTATAGAGACTGCCAGGAGTAGGAGAGGGAGACCCAAGAGCAGTTGGAAAAAAACTATTAAACATGACCTTGTTTACATAGATCTAACGGAGGATATGACCCTAAACAGATTTGATTGGTCTCGTCAAATCCATATAGCTGACCCCACCTAGTGGGAAAAGGCTTCTTTTGGTTTGGTTTAGAGTTGTCATGACTTGCCTTAAATGGTCTAAATGTGCTTCCTTGCTACTGTTGTAAATCAGTAAATCATCAAAATATACACTAGCAAACTTTTCAATATATGGTCGTAGGATATGAGTCATTACCCTCATGAAAGTGCTTGAAGCATTGGTAAGCCCAAATAGCATCACCAACCATTCATAGAGGCCATTTTTTGTCTTGAATGTAGTTTTCCATTCATTTTCGGGATGAATTCTAATTTGATGATATCCACTTGGAAGGTCAATCCTAGAAAATACTATTGCTCCGGTCATTAAGTCAAGCATGACATCAAGCCTTGGTATAGGAAACCGGTACTTGACTATTATTTTATTGATTGCTCGTCTATCGATGCATATTCTCCAGCTTCCATCTTTCTTTGGTGTCAACAATGCTGGGAAAGCGCATGGACTAAGACTTTCCTTAATAAAGCCTTTGAATAGAAGATCTTCTACTTGCCTTCTTAATTCTTCATGCTCCGTTGGACTCGTCTGATTAGCTGGCAAGTTTGGGAGAGATGCTCTAGCTATAAGATCGATGGCATGTTGGATATCCCGCATTGGTGGCTACCCCTTTGGCAACTCCTCGCCAAATAGATCATGAAATTTAGATAATAGTTCTTGCATTTTAGGTGCTAGCTTATTTTGTTGGTTGTTTTCTTGCTTCACATGAATAACCAATGCATAAACAACACTTGCTCTTTCAGATTCTCCTGCAAATTGCTTCATTGACAAAGTGTAAACGGCTTTTCCTTTGGCTGGCTGCTTAGCTGGGACCTCCTTATCTCTCATTGGTAATACTCTTATCTTCCTTCCATTGTATAAAAATGTATGGGTGTTAAGTCTTCCCATCATGCAAAGCTTTTGCTATCACATTGCCAAGGTCGCCTTAACAAAATGTGAGCAACTTTCACTGGAATAACGTCATGCCAAATGGTGGCTTTGTAGCGATCTCCAATCGAAAAGGTCACAAGGCATTGCTTGTTGACTGGGATGAATGTGTCATTAATCCAAGCAACCTTGTATGGTGCTTGATGCGCCCGAGAGTTAATATCAGCAAGCGCTTGTGAAATAACATTTGCATAACTTCCTCCATCAATTATGAGTTTTACAACTTGATCTCCACACCTTACAAATTGTATGACAAATATTTTTACGAAGCCAATAATTTGTGGTTGCTTCCTTTGGTGTTGTTAAGAGACGCCGCATCACCATTGTCACTTGTCTTACTCCTTCAACATCATCTACATCATCTTTTTGTGCTTCAATCTCTGGTTCTTCATTCTTTTGTTGATTCCCTATTGCCTCCTCCTCTTCACAAAGATTCATATTCTTTGTTGGGCACATTGATGCAAAATGTCCCTTTTCACCGCACTTAAAACACTCGGTTTCTTTGCCTTAGTTGTTAGAATTTCCTACAACATGTCTTCCTTTGGAGTTTGTGGCTTCGGATATATTTTTCTGAGTAATCGCATTGTTGGCTATTGAATGGACTGCAACATTTGGTCTCTTGGCAGCAAAAGTTCTTGCTTGAGATTCCACACACTCGGTTTGTGGTAGTTGGAATTTTTGTTCCACCTTTAAAGCCATTTGATAAACTTCATCAATGTCGAAGAAATGTACGATTGTCATTTCTCATTTGATTTCAGCATGCAGCTTTATTTTGTAGCATGACAAAAGCTGATGATCATCCTCATTAAATTGACATCAAACTGTTAGATTGTTGAATTTTTCCGTATAGTCTTCAACTGTCATTGCACCTTGCTTTAATTGTAATAATTCTTCATAAGTTGAATTTTCATAATCAAGAGGAAGATGCCTTCCTTGTAGCTTCTTTTTCATTTCCTCCCAATGAAGACTAGGAGGTAGACCAAGTTTACTCATGCGATCTTCAATACCACGTCATAACATAAGTGCTTGCCCCTTCAATTTCATTTTTCCAAACCAAACTTTACGATCTTCAGACATTCCATACCATTCAAAATAATCTTCCATGGCTACAATCCAATTATTGAAGAAGTGAGGATCAAGTTTTCTAGAGAAGTCTGGAACATCCACCTTAACGTTCTTAGTAATGTCATTGTAATTATCATTTGGCCCAATAAGCTGCTTGTAAGCATCCAAAAAAGGAGGTCGGTGGTGTTGAAGATTTCTATTAAATGGAGCAGGTCTAGGCGCAGCAACATTATCTTCAGTGTCTTGATTTTCATTTAGAACTTGCTGATGATTAGTATTGCCTCCATTTTCTCTTATAGCTTGATTGAGTGTTGTTGCATCTTCCCATGCTTCAAAATCGTCAATTCTAATGGAAAGAGTTCGCAACTCTTGAGAAAAATACTCCAACAATTTGTCCCTTTGTTAATCAGTAAGCTTTCCTCGGAAATCTTTTCCATTTCGAGTCGCCATTGGAATTGTAGTGGTCAAACAGCCTGCAACTCTGATACCAAACTGATGCAGCTCCAAGAAAATCCAGATTCAATAGATTGATGCAACTTAGAAAATCTAAATTAAAATAGTGCAAAATAGGGCTGTTATTTGAAATACTGGTCTAGGAAAATCTGGATTTTAGTTGTTAATGGAGTTGGAAAGAAATGGGGATAAATTGAAGTGATAAGAATGAAGAAATGAAGATGCGGGAGTCCACCTCCTTGGACAGTTCTGAAATCAGTTTTATACCAATTTAAAAGGCAAGCTGGTTGCCAAAGACAAACACAGAGTGAACTTTTATTTCTTGCCTTCCAACGCTAACAAATATCTGCTATTTATAAGCAACTTGCAGCTCTAGAAAATTCAGAATTTTTAATGCTTTGGACCAATTTTCTAGACTAACCTTTTGACTTCTTAATTAATACATTGGACTGACTTCTGGACTCCTTATTTAATATACTTAGATATTCGAAAAAAAAAAAGTCCTCAATCTACAAGAAGTTTCTAGCACAAAAACTGATTCTAGATGTTTTATCACCAATAGATCCCAATGACAAGCTTAGAGAAGCTGAGAAAGATGATTCAATAGACAAGGAGATGTATCAATGCCTAATAGGGAGACTCATTTATCTTTCTCACATAAGGCTATATATAGCTTATGCAATCGGTGTAATCAGTCAATTTGTGCAAATTCCCAAGAAAGTTCATATGCAACTGTAAATCGAGAATTTAAAGTGTCTTAAAGGAACTCCAGGAAAAGGCTCAGGGCATTTGTACTGTTGTTGCTAAACATCATCTTAAGAGATTTGAAGATTCGATGGGATGGCCCTATGAGAATTTATTGCGGCAATAAATCTGCAATTACCATTGCACTTAATCCTGTGCAGCATGATCGAATAAAGCACATTGAAGTAGACTGACACTTCATCAAAGAGAAATTAGACGGTGGTTTAATTTGTACACCTTATGCCTCTACTAATCAGCAACTTGCAGATGTACTTATCAAAGGCCTGAGTAGTACAAAGTTTCAAACAAGTGTATTTAAGCTGGGAATGGAAAATATTTATTCACCAACTTGTGGAGAAGTGTAGGAAAATATTGTAACAATTATTCCCACAATTAAGGGATTTGATTAGGCAGTTTTCCTGTTTTGTAGTTAGGGTTATGTGCATGTAAACAACCTTATGGTGATCAATGATATACGTAGAAAATTATTTCTTCAATTCCCTTCCCTTTCCACGTGAACAACTTGTTGACATACTCATAAAAGGACTTCTAGAAAGGCAATTTGAGTTCTTAATTAGCAAGCTAGCTATGGAAGATATCTTCAAACCACCAGCTCGAGGGGGAGTGTTAGAAAATATTATTTATGATTTGATAGCTGTGATATTTTGTAATCATGGAAACTCTATAAGTTCCTCCATTGTAAATCAAGTTAAATATATGATGTTAGAATCTTTAGGATATTTTATTATGAGTTGTATCTTTAGGATATTATATTATGAGTTGTGAGGATTTGATTTAATATTATTGCCTAGATTATTTATAATTGATTATTATAAATACAATACAAGGGAGTTGAGTATGATCATCTCACTCTCTCAATTTTGCTATGTTACTTTTAACTTGGTATCAGAGCGATTTTTTTCTATCAAGCAAAAAAAAAAAAAAGAAAGGTCTGATCATCAACGACAGCTAGTGCTTGACGTCGGTACTACGTCGGTGACTCCCCTTGGTTAACCGAGAACGCTTCTCTTCTACGATTCCAGCTGGCAAAATATTGGGGACATGTTATCTTAACTGCCTACTACCTTTTCAGTCGAGTTCCTTCACCTATTCTTGGTAATAAGTCTTCTTTTTCTCTCCTGTATACTTCTATTTCTCCTTTTTCTCTTCCACCTTATATCTTTGGTTGTGTCGCCTTTGTTTATAATCTGGATCCCAGTTTAGACAAATTTTCTCCTCATGCTTGTCGTTGTGTCTTTCTCGGTTACTCTCGCACTTAGAAGGGTTATCTATGTTTTCATCCTCCATCTTGTAAGTATTTTGTCAGTATTGATGTTACCTTCTTTGAGTCCACCTCTTATTTTTCAGATAAAAGGGAGTTCTCTTCTCGTGAGGGGGAGTTTTCTCCTCCCTCTCGACACACTACACAAGTCCCCTTTGTAGATTATCTAAAAATTCCCATTCCCATTTCTAGTGTGCTAGCACCCTTAAAGGTATATCAGTGCCGTACTTGTCTTATGCCAGTCATTTCTATTCCTGTGGATCTTTTAGACAAATTTTCTCCTCATGCTTGTCGTTGTGTCTTTCTCGGTTACTCTCGCACTTAGAAGGGTTATCTATGTT
>JAVXUM010141991.1:0-17292 GCA_035590655.1 Pouteria glomerata | reverse complement strand
CCATTCTTATTTTCCGTCCCCCACATCCCCGGCACACAATTCATCATTTCGTTTTCTTATCTTTCATTATGTTGATAGGATAAGTAAATTCACCATAACACAGTTCACATGAGGGTTCACATATAACACGTTTCACGTGAAAGTCCACTTCAATAACTTAAATCATTTCACAATTTTTCTTTATGTAACACATTAGGATCAATATATATATTTGTTAAATTGCAATCAAGGTGAATATCAAGTGGTCCTTAGGTCCATAGATCAATCCTAGCAACACCCTAGGAAAGAATTAAAAATGTGCACGAAAACTCAATGGCCGGTCCGGACCCCCCTGGGCCGGTCCGGACCACAGTAGGTCGGATCACAAATTTTGCACTTACGGTCCGGACCCCCCCTGTGGCCGGTCCGGACCACAGTAGCCATGCTCCTCTGGATTTCCTTCCCCCGGTCCGGACTCCCTTAGGGCCGGTCCGGACCCTAGGTTAAACTTCCACAAACCTTAGGTTTTTCCCTTAATTTGATCAAGGCCCTAAACCACTTCTCCTACCTTGGTTATTATTCATCAAAATCAATCCTTAACCTCTAAATTTATGAGGATTCAACCCCTTTTCTATCATTCCCATCTTCTTCAAACACAAGACCATTTTTCACACAACCATCAACAAAGAAATTTTCAAGAACTTCCCCCACCATCCCACCTACACCAAACCATGTTTAACTTCACAACCAACCTCTCACAACCCTTATTCTTTATGACAAAAAGATGAAGAGAAGAATAGGGTTTCAATTCATCTTTATAAAAAGGGAAGAAAACTTCATGTTTCAACCAACCAAAGTGGGGAAAGAATTAACACATACCATTCATCAAAGTTCTCTACTCTATTACATAATTCTTTCTACTTGGCCATACAAAATCAAAGATCAAAGAGTAGATGAAGAACTCAAAATATATATAACTTAAGAGGGAGTTCCCTACCTCAAGTTGAGCTTAAATCCTCAAACACTTCAAGATTTCTCCACAACTCCAAGATGGATCTTCTTTTTCCTTCAACCTTGTCTCAAGAACAAAACCACTTCAAGACTTGGTTTCCTCTTAGCCTTTCTTCTTCCTTCTCTTCTTGATCTCCTTCCTCTTTGCTTCTCAAGCTTTCTTCTCACTTTTCTTCTTTTTTTTTCAAATTCTCCAACTCGAGCTCTCAAGCTCCCAAACTCTCTCAACAAAAGAAATGGCCGGATGATCTCTTGAGGGTTTCTCTCCAAACTTCCTCCTTCTCACACTTAATGATATTTTAACCTCAAGCATATATACATATATGTCTATATAACAAGGTGGCCGGCCATCTAAATTTTTCACCACATATTTACCATTATATACATATATATGTATAACAAAACACACAAAAGTCTTCCAACCATTACTCTTGGGACCCACCATCTTAATTACAATCAAGACAAACAAACAAATCACCAAGGAAGTGGAAGGCCTTGCCCGGCCATGTTGGTTCCTCTCACCAATTTACCATATCAACACATATATTTATATATATAAGTCTCCAAATTTTCACCATTGGGTCCCACCACCATTCAATGCCATTTATTAACATAAACCAAACACAATTGAAGACCAAAAATGCTTGGCCGGCCATCCCCTTCTTCACCACTCACTCACCATTAAATATATGTATATTTGCAATCTTCCATGGAAGGTAGAAAGGTCAACCACCTAAAGTGCATCCTCATTGGCCAAAATTGGCTTGACTAGGTCAAATTTGTGCCATAATTCTTGCATGGCCGGCTCTTCTATTCCCTTTGCCTTCCCAACACCAATTTCATGCATTAAATCTTTCATCCTCCATATAAAATCATCCCATGCAATCTCCTCCCAACCATTTCCAAGCAAAGTCCTAAAGTTGTAAAAATTCCAACACTTAGGAAGATAGAAGAACATGGCATCATAACACAAGAATTTTCACTTCCATAGCCTCAATGGATCTAATTCAATGCTTTTATATTCATACCAAAGGTAGGGGTATTACAGGATGAGCCTTACCTTTACAAGTATTACCCAGATCAAATTGTGAGGCGATGCATCCCTGACCATGAGATCCTAAGTGTGATTGAGTTTTGCCACACCTTAGCTTGTGGAGGCTATTTCTCTTCCAAGAAAACCACCGCTAAAATTCTTCAAAGCGGTTTTTATTGGCCTTTCATGTTCAAGGATGTGCATAACTTTTGTGTGAGGTGTGACTAATGCCAAAGATTAGGAGCCCTTTCCAAATATAATGAGATGCCACAACACCTCATGATGGTTTTGGAAATCTTTGATTGTTGGGGCATTGATTTTATGGGGCCATTTCCTATTTCTTTTGGTTTTGAGTACATTTTGGTGGCCATAGATTATGTTTCCAAATTGCCACTCGCACCAATGACCACCGTGTGGTGGTCAAGTTTTTGAAAGAACATATTTTCTCACGTTTAGGGATGCCTCGGGCCATCATAAGTGATGAAGGAAAGCATTCTTGCAATCAGCCCGTAGGACTCCTATTGCATAGTTATGGTGTGACTCATAAGGTGGGAACTTCTTACCACTCTCAAAACAGTGGGCAAGTTGAGTTGGCAAATAGGGAGATAAAGAGGATACTTGAAAAGACTGTCAATCCCACACGCAAAGATTGGTCTTTGTGACTAGTTGATGCATTGTGGGCGTACTGGACAGCTTATAAGACCATTTTGGGTATATCTCCCTACCGACTTGTCTATGGCAAGGCTTGCCACTTACCTGTATAGTTGGAACATAGAGCCTATTGGGCAATCTGACAATTCAATGAGAGTTTAGATAATGACGGCGTTCTTAGGAAGCTCCAATTAAATGAGCTTGAGGAGTTGAGGAATGATGCTTTTGAGAATGCAAAAATTGCCAAGGCTGAGATGAAGGAATTGCATGACAGCACATTGTTAGAAAATCCTTCCATGTGGGCCAAAAAGTGTTATTGTATAACTTGAGGTTACATCTCTTCCCGGGAAAGCTTAGGTCTAGGTGGTGTGGTCCATTGGTCGTTACTAAGGTCTCCGAGCATGGTGTGTGTGAGGTGCACAATCGACGCGACAACACCACTTTCAAAGTGAATGGCCATCACCTAAAGCCATACATGGAACAATTTGTGGCCGAGATTGAGACATGGAAGCTCAAAGACCCACCTCCATTTGAGTGATAAGCATGAGTTCAGGAAGTTGTAAATAGTGTAAATAGTTAAGTCTTTGTTTTGTTTGCTTTGGTTGTCTAGTTTGAGTCTAATTTGTTTCCTTAGAAGCATAGCTGTCTTTTGATTTTGTAGTGTCCAAATTTGAGTCTAGAATGATTAGGAATGCATTGGACAAGTTTTGGGGATCATAGGACCAAGTTTGAGTGAAATCTGAAGCAAAATGGAACTTGACAGCACAGGTCGGGCGCTCCACCATATACCTTGGGCGCCCAAGGTTGCAGCCCATCAGCTCGAGCGCCCCACTCACTAGCTTGGGCGCCCCACCCACTAGCTTGGGCGCCCCACCCATGTCACATGCTATTTTAAAAGGTCACATGACCAGACCTTTGTAGGTTAAGTTTTAATACAAGTCGCGACTGGTGGGTGTTCTAGCACATTGAAGCTTTCAGCTAAACTTAGGAGATCCACTTACCATGAGATATCTTCATCTTCCTTCTTCTCCTTTGTAAAACTCAATTGGATTTTGGCCTACTGGACCACTATACAGCATTTGTGACCATCTAAAGTGCTGTATTGCTGCACACACTCGTGGAAGAGAGGTGACATTCGGCCAAATAAGGTAATTCCGAAATTAGGTTTTGTGGTGGACTTTGGTTGATCTTTCTAGAATAAACTCTTCCTAATTTTTGATGTTTGAGTTGATTTTGTGGATTTAGGGAGATGGGTATGAATAAATAGGGTTGGAGAGTGAAGTTGGGTGGAAGTGCACACAATGTGTTTGATAAAATGCACCACCCGAATTTTTGCTAGTGGCTTGAAAATTGTGTAGAGCTGAAACTTGTTTGTTGTTTGAGCATTGTTTGAGAAGTGAAGGAGAACTAATTTGACTTAGGAAAAGTGTTATTGTTGTGCATGAAAGTGAAGAAAAGAATAAAGTGCATTGGTTGACATTTAAGAATACTTGATTGGGGGAACTACTTGGGCTAGTGCAAGATTGAATTGGAGACTAAAAGTACACACTTTGTGGTTGAGAAAGTTTGAAGTTGAGGGTTGCTAGTTTGAGAATTTGAGACTTTGAAGATGCCAAAAGCTAAGAAAAATAGGAATGAGGATGTAACAAGCTCTTCTCGAGCTGCGTGAACAAAGAAATGGCATGATAGAGATCCTACCCCATCTTCCTCATCTGAGGAAGAGGATATTGAAATGGAAGAGAGTGGAGACCATGCATCGTCTGAAGAGGAAGTTGAAAGTCAGCGTGAGAATTCAAGCTCAAATGACTTTGGGGACGACGAAGGAGATGACTTGGACTTTGATTCTCAGAGGTTCAGAAATAGGAAGCGACAATTGGATTTTCAGAACCATTGGAGCCGCCGGACTGTGCTTTGCGAGAGAGGAATTCTGTTATCCCATTTTCCGGACCTTCAGGAGATGATGATAGGGAGAGGTTGGACCACCGCTATGACCTTTAGAGTGTCAGCGGCGGTGCTAGTGTGTGAGTTCTATGCAAACATTAAGGTCCATGTGCCGATTGATGGGGAGAGACAAATTTTGGTAAAATCAAGGGGGCACAGAATTCGAATCAAACCATCCACCATTACTACATTTCTTGAACTAGAGAGAGTAGATGACTTTGGATACCCCTTCTCTGAGGAGACTTGCCCTACTAGAGTTGTGCTTGCTTCTACTTTCTCAGGGAACACATGTAGGACTTGGGGTTTTCTTCCACACTTCCCCAAGAAGAAGCTCAGTAACTTTTATCGAGTACTTCACGAGCTCTTTTGCAGTCAGATTTTTCCCCTAGTACATGATGATGTGGTTAGCCATCGCCGTGCTTTGTTGTTGTATGCCATTGGTACTGGGGTTTCCATGGACCTGGCTTCAGTCATATTTGATACGATCTTGCAGCGAGCTGATAGCCTCACAGGCTGGGCAGTCCTGCCCTATGGTGGATTGATCACTAGGATCCTTGAGCAGTTCGGAGTCGATGTCAAGGGGGCAGCTAAGACTATATCTCCTTCTGGCATTATTTCTGAGACCACTAGTGCTAGGAGTTCAGCCCAGTTACGCTTTCGTGAGTCTACTATCACACAGGCTGGCACTTCTTCCGAGCTAGGAGCTTCCACATCTTATATGCCACCTCGTAGGCCTTCAGTTCGTACTATTGATCTCTTACACCACATGGATGTCAGACTGCAGCATGTTGAGGCAGAGATCCCCATCATCCGAGGTTCCTTGACCAGATTGAGACTGAGCAGAGGTCTCAGCGACACTTACTGGAGACACTGATTGAGGACATCCGCACATTAGCTCCCACCCATCCACCCTCCGATGACTTACCATCGAGCCCATGACTGTGATGCCTTTTAAACTTTTGTATCAGTTTAGGTCTTTCGGATATGTATTGACTGTACTACCTAAAACTGATCCCTTTGTTTGGTTTGTTTATTTTGTTTTTGTTTTAGAACTGTAGTTGATGGTTTGTGGATGCTATCTTAAGACATTGTTGGAACATGGTTTGTGATGGAATGTTATTTCCTTTTGATATTCTTTTTCTTGTATATATTTTGAGTTGCTGTGATTTGTATATTTTGATTGTTGTCTTCTATATAGTTATGTGATGGTACATATGGTGCATGCAGGTGATAAATTTCTTATTTCGTCCTTATTATGATTTTGGGCTTATACTTTCAATTCATATTACATGAGATGTATGCACGGTTCAGGTTGGGGGGGGGGAATTTTGAGCTCACTGTGTTCACTTCTTGCATCACGATCCCCATACTCACTTTGCACCCTACGATATCAATTGTACATGGTCCTCACATTGGGGACAATGCTTATTTCAGGTTGGGGGGTCGAGTTAGCATGCATGATCACCATTCACCTAAAAAAAAAAAAAAATTCTTTTCTAGTCCAGGATTATGGTTTGGTTGATAGTGATAGAGAGTGAGCAAGTGATGAATGAGTTGTGTTTGGGCTTAATAGGAAGCTTAGCTTGAATGAAGTGTGTCATGTTCTAGTGCACTTTTGGGGTAATCAAATGTGGAGCGAAGGTGCTTGGGTGTGAAAATAAATTCCTTTGGTTAATTAAGCATCTTTGGACTAAGTTGAGACTTACACCCCTCATTAATGAGCTTTTGAGCCTATACTTTTTTTTCTTGAGGGGTTGCACATAATCACAGCTCTTCTGTTCTTCACTTTGGTTTCAATGCACCAAATACATCACACACACTTGCATGAATATCATTTGGCACGCATGAGTTGTTTGCAAGCTTGGAACATGATGTTCGGCCCTTTTTGTGATGCTTGAGCTTTCTTGTCTTATCTTTGATATGAAATTGCCCTAGGAGCCAACTTGAAGCCATTTTTAATTAGATTTTTATTTTCTTGATTTTCACCTCATATGATATTCCCTACACCCTTTTATGTTATTTATGCTTTACCCTCACATGTCTTGGGATGTGAAAGTGCCATAAGGTCTACTTTAAAGATGGTGGGTGAGCATGTCAGCTTTTGTGAGCATCATGAGAAAGAATGTGGGTGTGAATTCATATGTATATTTATTTAAAAAAAAAATTTATTCCTTTTGAAAATAGGGGACTTGTACATTATTTGCAATATTTGCAATTATCCCAAGGGTAGTTTTTAGAGAAAATAAGCTTTTTGTTGGATTTTTGTTAGGGTTGAGATGGGTATGGGTAATTTGGGACTTTGTACGCATTTGAACATTTTTATTCCAAGATATGTGCTTTGAACTCCCTATCTTTCATTGATAACCATCACCCCGGGCCAAGTTACAACCAAACTAAAGACCTAGTGGATTCTAAGTGAGTAACTCTTGTGTGGTGCATATAGTGGTGTCGTGTGAGTTGTGGTGTGATTACTTATTTACGCATTGGAACATGGTTATGAGCTGTCCATTCTGAACATCAATTCTATTTTCTCATTTAATTGTGGGGTTGTGTGCAACTAGGGAAGCATTTCATGCTTTTAGGAATAAGAGAACCCATGATGAGCGAATTTTTTTTTCTATGAGTGATATAACTTGTGAGAACTTGAAGTCAAAACCTAGTTTCAGTTATGCTCTTGCAACCTTTGTGGAATGAATGAAACACCTAAGTACTCATGTACTTCATGCTTGATAATTGTTACTTTCATGATTAGTACTTAGGACTCTTATATGACATTTGAGCTTTGTGACTTGTGGGGCTTGCACTTGATTTATTTTTGACCTTAATTGTTTTTTGTCACTTTGAAACCATTCCATTGATGTTTGTGGGTAATATCTCTGCAAATTTTCATGAGACCTTACTCATCCATTAGGGAGAACCTAGGGGTTTAAAGGGCTTACCTCACGTGCTAAGTGTGGTCGTGTGTCTCCTACGAAAATAGACATCACATTAGCGTTAGGTTTCATTGTGATTCTTGTTTGAATAAGGGGTTACATTGAAGGGAACTCTCCTACACATGGATTATATCTCCCAGGGTTTTACTCCATGTTTTGGTAGGGACTAGCAAAGTCTAGGTTGGGGGTGTGATTGAGCATCATTCATGTCATCATACCATGATTATATGCATGTTTATTAAGTGTTTTATTTCCATAAGTGCTTTATTATATTATGGTTTTGACACACTTATGGAATTGTGTAGGAAAGGAGGTTTAATGGCCAAGGAATGGAAGAAATACAGATAAAAGCAGAGAAGAGCTGAAGTTGGAGGCTGAGGAACCATCTTGGGCGCCCTTGCCTACCTTGGGCGCCTCTACTTCTATCAGATGGGCGCCCCCAAAGAGCTGAAATTGTGGACTTAGTTTTTGCAAGAGCATGGGTGCTCAACCTTCCACCTTGGGCGCCAAACCTACATGGGCGCCCAAGCTTTTGTCAGACGGGCGGCCCCAGAGACAATGTGTTGGAGCAGAGTTCATTCAGGACTTCATCAAACACCTGTGAACAGTAGCATGGGTACCCAACCTCCTACCTTGGGCACCTAACCTGGTTGACCTGTGGTTTTCCTTTGTGCTGTAAAACGACCCTTGTACCCCTAATTTCTGCACTTCTATAAATACTTGCTCTAATGTTTTTCAGAGGGTCTTCTGCACTTTTTTGATCTGTACTTCGCTTGCTCAAGTCAGTTCAACCTAGGGTTTCTGTTTTCAATTATTTCAAGTTGTAAGTTTACTTCGCTTTGGTTTAATTTCAGTTTTAACTTCTGATTTCTATTCTTCATCTTTTCTTTTCTTTTTCATTATGTAGTCAGTTTCTATTTAACTTTAGTATTCGTGTTTGTGGAATGTCAATAGCTATGATAGGGTAGATCACCTTCTTGGCTTCAAACCCTTGAAGGTGGTGATACTGATTTGACATTTTGAACTCAATAAATTGAATTGCTAAATAAACCTTAAGTGTTAGTATGCATTGGATAGTAACATTGGTTAAATATTGAAATCTTTTTCCTTGTGAAAAATCAGTTTAGGATTTTAGGAGAATTCTTGAAATCCATTGCTCCGTATCAATGCCCCGGCAAAATTGAGCTGAACTTTCAAAAATAAAAACCTAAGCCGAGTAGTTGATGAACCCAAGCCACTCGTGACACAACTCGTACTCTGTGTGCTTGTTTCAATGTCCTTGGGTGTTTAACCCTAAATTGATAAAATTACTTGGTTTGTGAAGATCCAATATATGTCTCTGAGTTCGAAATGGGTTAAACCACCACCACCGGAATGGTGAGAAGTCAAAACTTTTAAAAATTGTTTTCAAAAAGCTTTTCAAAATTTTACTTAGTTCTTATACATCAAAACCAAAACAACTTAAGAAAACCACAAAAAGATTTTCCATTTTATTTTTCACCATTTTGTGAGCATTTTCTCTAAACGAGCTTAAAAGAGGAAAAAGACCAAACCATTGATTTTTAATCAATTAGGCTCCCCATGAATTGACTTAGGACTTACCTAGTTCCAATACACATTGACCTCTTGCACTTGAGAGTGAACCATACACATTGTGAGGGAGAGTCACAAGTGATTTATGATGAGAAAACTCATTGAATGAATGGTATTGCTAACATGAACTCACAGAATGGATTTCTGTTATACGTGCTACATATGAACCCCACACATAATTTACAAACCTAATGGAAAGAAAAGAAAATGAAATGATTAGTTGTGTTGTGGGGTACGGAAAATAAGAATGGGGTTGAATTACCCTCGGGTCGAAAATCTCAGAACCTGCACAGGGTTTGGTGGTTCATACCAGTAGGTTTGTAGCTTACGAAATGAGGGCAGTGTATTGGCTTATACATACACACGGGCGTAACGTCACCCTGGGTTGCCATCCTAAAGAACACCGGGGGTGTAGCGTCACCGGAACAAGCACGCCGGAATGGTTCCCAATCTCCAATGATTGTGTGAAAGATTAATGTGTGATGTATACATAAGATGAACAAGTTAATGAGTTAAACATTGCTAATGCATATACCTTGACATTCAAATAGCTTATGAGACTTGCTTAGACATTGAATCATGAGATATTTGCTATCACGTTGTGAATATTGGTTTATTGTTGCTTTGTTGTATCATGATCATTACATGCATTATATTTATAGTACGGGAGTATCGTGGGCACACGCCATCCGTGCTCACGTCCTTACAGATGTCCATGCAGGACCCACTCAGGATGATTAGGAGAGGCTGAAAGCAAAGGGAGGGGAATGTCCACGCCATTGTAAAGATTAGAATAGTTTTACATGTTATAAATGTATTTTGAGAAAATATTGTAATGTATATATTTTTCTTTTGATTTTAGGTTTGTAATGGCCATAAGGCCGAGACATGTACACATATATAGCATTTCAAAATAGTGGAATTGTTATACATTTATCTTGGTTGATGTGGGTTGGGTGTGCAGCCTTGGATGAGCTTGTATATTTAGTTTATAAAACCGCTGCATGATTGTTTGGCAGTGAGTATATTTTGCACAAGTATTTCTATTAGGTACCCATTTTAGATAAATTTAGACCGTTATATAGCAGAGAAGGTTTTGTGGGTCCATTACGTGACCAATGTGCTTGCTTTGATATAATGACCAGATTGTCATGTTATGTCTAAATTACACTCACCCCTCGAGTCCCCGGACCCGGGGCGTGACAAGTCCCTAAAAGATGTTATTTGGGTTATAGATTGGTAATCCTCAATGTATAAGTATAAGTGGTCCTTGAGAAAGTGACTTGTATGTAATTAGATTTAGGGGGTGTGCCAAACTTGCATACCGTCATATCTATGATCATTGGAATGTACTATTTCTCAAGGATGGAGATAGATAGAAGGATAAAAATGACATATGTAAGCTTTAAGAAAGACCTTTGTAGTTCTACTTTAAACATAGTTATGTTTAACAATCAATAAACAGTTGTTCAATTTTAATGAAATCTCATTTATGATAATTCTATGTCATCCTTTTATATTTTTCAATTGTTGCATTTCTACTATGCCATATAGTTATGATCATTGCATAGACTCATCTATGCAGTATAGTAATGTGTAAACAACCCAATTTTGCCCCCTTTACTTAAAATTTATGATATTTAATACTTTTATTTGACCTCTCATAATCATAGGTGACCTTGATCCACAATTGCACGAGTCATTGTAAATAACAAATTTAAATTTATAAAAATGGCATGGAGTAACAATCATTTTTTCCATATGGAAGGCTATGTTAAAAGTACTGAACTTGTTCTCTTACTTTGTAGGTGAACCTAATTTATCGTAACTAAATTTGGATTATGAGAATATATGTTTGATTATGGTTTGGATAGAGAATGGTGGAGTAAAGGAATTGTGACATTAAATTAAGATAAAAATATTAAGAATAAAGTAACTATGACAATCTTAACTTCAAACCAAATTCGATAGTGGATAGTAGTGGTTTACTCAAATGCATTGATTACTCAGCCTAGCAGTCGCACATATGTTGTTAGGTCAAAAGATATTCCTTTAAAACCTAATTTATGGAACTTAAAGTAGGTGGAGGCTTTTGAAATTAGTTTCGAGCTCATTGGGACATTAAATCGAGCACATAGTGTGTACGAGTGTTAGCTAGCAACTGGGCTTCGATTCTAACATGGGTGAATTCAATTTCTTAAGAAACTTCAAGTTAGGGTTTCAGGAAAATAGGTTCCCAATCATAGGGCCATTGAATCATGTACTTGGTGTGCATGGTGGCCACTTATAACCAAGTTATGATTTTAACACGGGCAATTTGATTTCGAATGAAAACCTATTACTAAGGTTTTAGAAAATAATTCACAAGTCCTGACCCAAGCTTACCAAGGAAATTTCATTGAAAATCAAAAGATATATTAAAATGAAATCCATTTATGTTTGAGATAACTACACTATCACCACTACCTTTAATGGCTTAAAGCTAAGAAACATGTTACTCTACCACCAAGATAAAAACCTAAATCAACAGCAAGTGTAAATAAAAGAGCAATAGTTACAAAATAGAAATAAATCACAAAGAAATACACAACAAACAATAAAATTAAGATAATAAATTTCAGAATGAAACAAGTCTAGAAGATACACAATTTGGAAAAGTAGGACTGGAAAACCTCAATCCCCAAATCTAAGTTGAGCTAAGCAAATCTAACTACACTAAAATGAAATCTTGAAAAAGAAAATAAAACAAAAGAAGAGAATAAAGAGATGTGTACTCAAGTCTAAAACAAACCTATATTTATAAGGTTACAATCATTAAGGGCAAAAAGTACGTTCATAGACGAAAATGAATTAAGGGCGCGCGCCCGAAGGTCTCCCACTTTATGTTTGGCGAAATGCCTTAAAGAAATAGCCAAAATCCACTGTTAGGGGGTGCCTAACTTATGTCACAAGGGGCACATCTTGGGGGGGTCGGAAGAAATGGGAGGTGCCCGATGAATAGTGCTGCTTAGACAGCTTTTTGACCCCGAATTTCAATAGAATTTTGACTTTGAAGATGATCAAATTAGGCTTCAGGTAAATAACAAAAGTTGTATCCCTTCAAGTGTACTTTCTAACCAAAAAGAATCGAATCAATTAGAATTATAAGTAGAAGGATGGTTGGAAAACTGACATGGTGTTGAGCTAGATCTTCAACTGCGCACCACTTCCACTATTTTGAACTTCGAACCATTTCTTTCTCCTCAAAAGCCATAGTAATTGATCCTATGCATTGGGATGACTCTTGAGAAGTTGAGGAAGTCTTGGGAGTTATTGGACTTGTTAGTATTTGTTTCTTGATATTGTTTTCTCCTTGCACGCCAAACATTCGTTGAAATGCCCCAAAGGGCATGTAAGCCTATTCTTGCACTTCTTTACTTTGACTTACCTTGGCTTACCTTCAAATGCACTCTTGGTGTCATTTAGGTTTAAAACACCAAGTTATATCACCTGAAACACACAGAATCAAGAATGCACGAAAATGAGACAATTAAGCTAATAGGTTGTCAATAACAAGCATAAATGCATAATTAATATGTCAGTAAATATAAAATTATATAATATTGCAATCTAATCAATAGGCTATTTCAAAATGCTAGAATTTAATAAAGAATAAATAACTAACAAATAACGTTCATACCCCTAGAAAAAAAAAGAAGAATTCAAGTTGAAAGCCTAGATTAAGGAAAAATAGCACCGGACTGCACAAAAATGTCCAAGATGCCAAACAAGTAACTCATGCATCAATAAAGTATCTAGAATTTAGGGTAAAGGGTCAATTTAGTTCAGAAGTCAAGAATGATCTTTATTGATGCACCCAAAGGTGGTATTGACCAGAATACTTGAGTTAAGCTAGAAATGTACAAAAATATAGGAGTTTCCAGAACATTCTAGAGGACATAAAATGCATCTCAAAGCAACCAAAATATGTCTCCATGGGTCTTATAGGCCTTGCTAACTAAAAATGAGTCTTATTAACAGCAAGTGAGCTACCAGTGCATCTAACATAATTTGAGCCTCTGAACAAATTTAGAAAATCCTCAAATTGTACAGAAATATCAAGGGTATGTTTCCTGAGGTAATTACATAGCTATTTCATGTCAAATGAAGCTATAGGAGGTCCCTTTGGATCTAGGACTTGAAAAATCATTAATAATTTATAAATTCATATAAATTTTCAGTAGTCATTGACATGGACTTTTTAAAATCCTCTTACCCAAAAATGGTAAGAGGATTCTTCTTGTGTACACCCCTTAAGGTTGCGGGGAGAAATTGGGTAACACTCTTCTATTTCAGCCCATTTTGGAGCAACTTTTTTTCAGACTGATCTAATTGATCATAAATAATCCAAATTGAACTATTTTTTCACCTAATTAGATTAATTCTCTCTAAAAAGTGTCCAAGAGGTCTCTAGGGCTCCAAAAATTTGTTCAAAACCTTGTAAAATGGCCCAAACCTATTAGGGCAGAACCTAAAACTAGTAAAACATACCTAAGCTAGGGGTCGCATGCCAAATCACTTATTTTTCATTTTCTTGCTGCCAAACCCCTTTGGATGCAAGGCTTATGGAGGGTTTTTCATCCAGTGAACGTGGGTGAAGTCTTCCACTTGTGCTATTTAGCAATAGACTTTGCCTATAGCATCGGGCAACCATTTTGCTTGTATTTATGGGTAGAATGTTTTGTACAAGTGTTCATGCAAAGGTTCTTACCTAGAACGTCAGGTAGACTTTTTTACTCGCAGATGCGAACAAACTTCTTTATCTATAATTACTGGGCGATAGTCTAATTAAGGGTAGGGGAGGCTTATATAAAGGACCTCTCATTTTCCTTATTTTTTCATTCAATACTCGGCAGTCAGAGCTCTTAAGGTGAGGCTAATGCTCCAAACTTTATCTTTCTAGAAAAAGTCAGCATTGGTAAAAATTTTCTCTCTTTAGAAAATTTTTACTTTATTTTTCAATTTAAATTATTTACATGATTTGGATAAAATATTCCCAATTATGTAAATAAAAATTCTTTATCAATGAAAGGTATCTGGATCATGACTCAAGTTTGAGTTAGTCCCAATGTATTCTATTGACTGGATTTACTCGAGACAGCTTGTAAAAATTACAAACATCACACGTAGAACATGCATTACATTCTACCATCATACCATGTCATGTTCACATAATACCATGGCAAGACATACCATGACATCGTGATACATCACCATGCTATACCATGTTATACTATGTAATTAGCAATCTATACTATGCTAACATGCCATATTACCATGTTATACCATGTTATATCATGCCATGACCATATTATACCATACCTTACCGTGCTACACCATGCCAGCAAGCCATATTATCATGTTATTCCATGCTACTATGTTCAATCATCATCCCATATCATTATATGGTGTAGACACTTTTGTTTGGTAGATTGCATGCATTTTTAGACTTCATTTTGACATGCACATTTTTTTTGTGAATATTAAATTTTGTCTCTGGAATAATTTTCATAATTTGTTTTAAGTTTTAGACAGAGAAATTAACTCAAATTTAATGCAAGTAAATGTTGAGTCAAAATGACAATTGTGAGTAGAGTTAAATTAAAGGTCCGAAAGAAATCAAATATTGCACATCTATTTTAGGTATGTATTGAATTCCTATAAATAAAGGGGACAACTCTAAATCCTCTATTCGTAGTATATTAATAATCACAATTTATACCCAATAAAAGAAAATCTGACGTTTCAAGTTTCGTATTAACTGTAGCTCAAATAAACAAAAAACCTCACAAGTACTTAAATATATACAAACTTTTGACTTTTCAAACCCATTAAACAAAACATTAGTTAAATACGATTAAAACTCTAGGTTTACTTACACGAACTCTAAATACTAACACAGGATTAAAACTAGGAAATAGATAACTCAACTTCCCCTCCAAGCTTTTGTAGCCACTTCTAAACTTAACCTGAAATGTGTAAAGTTTAGGTATGAGTGTCACATACTTAGTAGAAGTATTATTCTTAAAATAAAAAATAATAAATATATTTCAAAAATAATCCATGGTAATTATATAATTAAATGTCTGACAAATAATTAATAATTAATTTAGATGTATCATAACTTACTATGATAAAAAAATATCTTAATGCATAGTTCATAACCATTTTTCATCATCATCATCACTAGGCCCCAACTGATTGTCTCATGGCATATTTGCATGATAAATAATTTAAATAATAATTTAACACACGTTTGGCCCCATCTAGTCTATGAGTTGAGATCTCAACTATGGACAGTTGCTTTAATTAAGCATGTCTTATTACCATTATCTGGTTTTATCATATTTTTTTCTTAGGTCCCGTATGAGCTCATATTTTTTTTTCTTTTCTAGCCCCATCTGGCTTATGCATCTAACCGTAATACAAATGTAACGCACACATTTCATGTTGTTATGCAATAATATTTTTTTCCTCAAATAAAAATATTATTCCTTAAATTTATCATTCCACAAATAACCATAGTTCACCGTTAATGCAACAATTCATAAATAATTAAACTTCATTTTCAACATAAATAATTAATAAAAATTATAAAATAAAATTTGTCAATTAATTTTAATATCCTTTACATTTAAATTTAATGCACCCACCTAAATAGCAAAAATTTCTGAGAAATTAAATTACTGAGGTGATTGTTGCTGATTATCCCCGGGTCCTAATATTAACCTAAACAAAGTATACAGAACAAACATTGAATGGTTTAAATATAAATCAAATCAATTAATTATATGAATCTAATGAATAAAATACAACTACCATATCCTTAATATATTTTATGTATTTAATTTTCTGTAAAGTTAATTTTAATGTGACAAAATAAAATAGTTTACCTCAACAATTTGGTCAAAATTCTTAATTTTTCTATTTTTTTGCTAATTTCCCCCCTAAGTCTTCTTTATTATTTTTTTTTTCTTCTTCCTTATGGTCCTTTTCCTAAGCCTAATACTCATATGCATATATATATATATATGTAAGATACACAAATACCTCCTACCATGTAATCTCCATTGCATAACTATTCCTTTTTCTATTTCGTATATGATTACACTGAAAAAGTGTAATTACATAACTACATTTATGAATAAAAATGGGTAATTATTGTTATTATTCCATGCATTCTTTAGTATAATTTTATTATTTTTATTAATTGAAGGGTATTTTTAATAATGCAGGTTAAATAAAGAAATCATTGAAATAAGCAGTGGAGATGAAGCTAAAAATCATCGTACCGTCCGGACGCTCCGTAGATCCATCCGGACAGCAGCGAAGAGGCGTAGAATCGACTAAATAAAAAAAGCTGAATGAAGGCGTACCGTCCGGACGCCGCTGCGCACCGTCCGGACGCCAAAGACGCAGAAGACCAAGAATTTTAGGTTTAGGGTTAGATTTCGTAGGCTATAAATTGCCCTTTTTGTCAGCCGTTTAAAGGACTTTTCATTATTTTATTTTCTAGAATACTTATAACTTTAGAGAGCTTTCCATTTTCTGCTTTCGCTTTCGCATCAGAGTCTTGTCCGTTGATTTCGCTTTACGCTTTCGCTTTAAGTTTCGTTTTCACTTTAAAGTACGGTACACTTTTCGTTCAAAGTTCTTAATATATTTTTAGTTTAAAGATTGGTATTTTTTCAAGTTATTGGTTGATTTACAGTATTTGAATCCGTAGAAATGATTACTTCTTGCATACGTTATTAGTAATAGATTAGGTATTTTTCGTTTTTACTTTCGCTTTCGCTTCTTGTTTTATTTTCAGATCTGTTTTTTTTTTATTATTCTTTGTTTATGGATCTTAAAATCATGCGTGGCTAGATCTTTAGGTTCTTGATTCAACCACTAAAGGAATGGTGGGTTAGTTACGTCTTTGTGATATGCGTAGGTGTACGTTCGCATGAACGTTTACTTCTACTATTTGTAGATCTAAATTATTTATTTTCGAAAACATTCGAAAATGAAGTTTCATGACCATATTCTTCGAAACTTTCTGGTATAAACTTTCGATTCTATAAAACCTCTATTATATTTTCGGAATAAATTAATTAAGATCTAAAACCC
>JAVXUM010141984.1:0-17300 GCA_035590655.1 Pouteria glomerata | reverse complement strand
ATGTATAATGCCATATTTATTTTGTGAAAAAAAAAGAACTTTAGAGAGATAGAGAGAAAGAGAGTAAAAGGAAAACCCTAATATAGTCTTGACGGCTTACAAATCTTTTTGATTGTATTGTACGGATTACTAGATTTTTTTTCAATTGCCGATTCATAGGTAAAGGTCGAGCCTTTATTGCATCATGTGTATATGTATAGATATATATATATATACACTAATTGATTAGTTTATAGGCAAAAAAGTGGTGACGTCAACGTAATTATATATATTAGTTAATGCCACCAGTTTATGAATTGAAATTTTATGTTGAATAATTGTTTTTCTTTTAACTTTTGGACGTCATTGATTCGGAGCGGAATCTTTAATTAATGAATATATGTTCATATATTTTATATGCAGTGCATAGGTAAATGATTGAATTTGAGCGTGTGAATGAATTATATATGTAAATATGCTTTATTAATATCAATTAATTGCTGCAAAATGAACGTAATTGAATTCAATATGTGATTAATTGAAGGGTAAAAAAAAAAATCAAAGCCATAATTGCTTACATATTTATCGTAGATGTTAATTGTAAGGTTATTTGGTTAATGAAATTAACGTTTGCATTAATTGTGTACTAGTGAATCAATGGTTAATAAGGTTTTAAAGTCAAATTTGGAAAAATTTATATAATGTGAATTCAAGGTAAAATTTGATTTTGTGTTTTGTTAGGATCGATGGGTACTGAAAATATCGAGTATATGTATCCAAGGGTTGAACGTCTCAAAACTTACGTGGGATAATTATCGAGTCCAATAGGTTAGTAACCAACAAATGAGTAGATGCCTAATGATGGCATATTATATTTCTAAGACTTCAGCTTAGGAAGCAGACATCGAAGAATAGTATATATTAGTTGGGTCTTGTTTCTATGAGATAACTAAGTAAACATCGAAGGATGGTATATATTTGTTGGGTCCTATTTCTACAGGACATCTAAGCAACAGTACTTTGAAATCAAATTGTTTTCTTTAATGTGTCATGTAGTGTTAATATACAATTAAATTGTAACGAAAAAGAATTAATACATAAATTTAATTTTTTGTTTGGATTGCTATTTGTGCAAAAATGTTTCACTTAGCAGCATGCTAGGGTATTATTACATTTATATTATTATTAAGGTTCCAAATATATGTGGTATTAGTGTTCATCCATTTACAGGTTGTGATACAAACAATGAATTTGAGTCACGTACTAGACCTTCTGAGTATAAGAGCTAAATTATTATTTATTTTATTTAAATACATTTAAACTTCTATTAAAATTGTTCTAGTGGCTTGTAATAAACCTCTGTTTATGAGGTGAAGGTTAATTGTTTATTTTTAGATTTGGGAGATTGTTTGGGTTTAGTTTTAGAACTTTGTTGCCTAGTTGATTTTGACTTTAGTTTTAGAGTTTGTTGCCTAGTTGATTTTGACTAAGGCATTTGGTTAAATTTAAAGCCTAAATTTTTTTATTTTTATATTCGTTACTCTATAGTACGTATATATGACTTTGATGTGTAGCAAGGAGAATTCTTAAATGGTGTAATATGTACCATTTTATTCATGTAGTCAAGTTATAAAAAAAATTGAGGTGCGGCAAGTTTTACATCTCTTAATGAATTTCTAAGAGTGGTGAGCCTTTGTTAAATCTGTATCTTTTGGGTAGTGATTCTATATCCCTAGAGTAGTGAATTAATCCTAGTTTCATGTTTTGAGGTGGTGATAATCTGTATTCTCATTTTGTGATTCAGTTTATATTTTTTTCTCTCTTTTTCCATCTTACGTTTCTCTAGTTGCAACACAATAGCATAACTATTTTATGCTCTTATGTTCCCAGTATTCGTAACAGTATAACTTTATGCCCTTACATTTCGAGTACCCACAAAAGCATTATAGATTTATGCTCTTACTTTCTGAGCATCCATAATAGCCTTTCTTCTCCTTTAAGAATGGCATCATTTGGTATCAGAACTTAAGGTTGTTATGTTAAGTAAGTATTAAATTATGGCTAAAGAAAGAATTCCAAAAGGTCTTACAATAGAACAAACTCAAATCATGAGAATCCAACGAAGACAAGATGAGATGATGGAGCAACTAAACCGTTTGATTCAAGTCATTGAACGAATGGCTTTCACAACATAGAAAGAATCAACGTAAAGCATATAGAAGAGATGGAGATCAGAATCTTTTTGGCTTGTATGAAGATTCAAGTGATTAGGGTCACCAAGTTCTAAGAAGGTAGCCATAAACTTGTGAAGAAGATATGAAGATGAACATTTCAGCATTTGATGGAAGATTGCAAGGTGATGTGTTTTTAGATTGGTTGTATACTATTAAAAGAATATTTGATTTTAAGAAGAATTTAGAGGAAAGGAAGGTGAAATTGGTTGCTATCAAATTAAAAGGTTTTGCTTCACTTTGGTGGGAAAACTTAACGAAAGAAAGAAATAGAGAAGGTAGAGGCCTATTCGTACTTGGGAAAAGATGAAACAAGAGACAAGGAAAAGATTTCTTTTTGAAAATTATAGACAAGATAATTTTACAAAGCTCTATAATGTTAAGCAATATAATATGATTATGAAAGAGTACATCAAGGAGTTTGAGTACTTGATGCTTCGATGTGACAGTAGTGAACTGGAAGAACAAACCATTGCATGGTTCTTAGGGGACTTTTAATTATGTTCGAAAACTTGCGATCACCATTGAACAGCAATGAATGAAGAACTCATTGAAAATAGCCCCTAAAGTAAGTTTTTCTAATCAAGAGAGTGTTATCTCTAGCTCCACCAAACCTCTTACTAAGGGAGCAATTACTAGCAAAATTGAAATAAAGGGAGAAGGAGGAGCGGACCAAAAGCCGTCAAGTAGTTCCTTTACTACCTGAAGGTGGTTCAAGTGCCAAGGCTATGGTCACATAGCTTCGGAATGTCCAAACCGAAAGGTAGTAACAATTATTGAAGATATTATTGAAAGGGTGATGAAACAAACCATGAAGAAGAAAAGAATGAAGAATTCACTGAACATGCTAATGAATGAGAAACATTGGTAATTCAAAGCAGCCTCAATGTAATTCAAAGGAGTGACGATTCATGGCTGTGAGATAATAGCTTTCAAACCCCGATACACTAGCTATGGGAATGTTTGTAATGTGATCATAGATAGTAAGAGTTGCACAAACGTGATGGCTGAAGAGACGGCAACAAAGCTAAATTTAAAAACTGAGCGTCTCTTTCAACCATATAAGATTCAATGGTTCCAAAAGAGCAATGGATTGAAGGTTACAAAGAAATGCTTGGGTTTTTTCTTAATTGGTAAGAATTAAAAGGATGAAATCTGATGTGATGTTATGCCAATAAATGCATGCCATATACTGCTTGGAAGAGCTTGGCAATATGATCAGAAGGTATCACATGATGCCTTTAAAAATACCTATTCTTTCATTAAAAATGGTGCTTGAATTACCTTTGCTCCTTTGAAGCCTAAAATGAAAAGTTCTAATGAAGTTAGTAATTCTTTTCTAACAAGTTCACAACTAGAGAATGCTTTGAATGAGAAATGTGAACTTTATGTACTCTTGGTAATGGATGTTGCATCAACTCAAAAAACACCAAGGCATGAGTCTTTATCACCTTTGACGGATGAATTTAAAGATATTCTACTTGAAGATATTCCTATTGGTCTACCACTAATTAGAAATATTCAACATTGCATTAATCTTGTTCCAAGAGCAATTTTACCTAATAAAGCAGCCTATGAAATGAATCTAAGCCAACAAGCTGAATTACAAAGACAGTGGATGATTTGATAGCTAAGGGCCTGATTTGAGAAAGCATGAGTCTATGTGTTGTTCCTGCTCTTCTTGTTCTGAAGAAGGATAGTTCATGGCATATGTGTGTTGATAGTAAAGCCATCAACAAGATCACCATCAAGTATCGGTTCCCAATTCAAAGGTTGGATGACTTAATTAATCAACTCCATGGTGCTAAGGTGTTCTCTAAGATTGATCTTTGAAATGGCCAATATCAAATTAGAATGAGAGAAGTAAATAAATAAAAAACAGCATTCAAAACTGGAAAAGGACTTTATGAATTGCTTGTAATGTCATTTGGGCTTTCAAATGCACCAAGTACTTTTATGAGGTTCATGACACATGTTCTTGCACTTTTCTTGGGAAAGTTTGTGGTTGTATACTTCGATAAAATTCTAGTTTATAACAAATCTTTGCCAGACCATGTGGAGCATCTACAAAGTGTTTTTCAAGCCTTAAGAGAGCAAAGACTTTTAGCTAACTTACAAAAGCGTCATTTTATTACTGATAACCTTGTTCCCTTAAGTTATATGGTGTCTAGTGCAGGAATCAAAGTGGATCCTAGTAAAGTGGAAGCCATAGAATGTTAGCCGGTTCTTAAAACTATTCATGATGTGTAGAGCTTTCATGCGATGTTATCTTTTTATAGAAGATTCATAAAGCAATACAACACACTAGTAGTTCCTATCACCGAATGCCTCAAGCGAGAAATTTTCAAATGGAGCACAGAGGCTCAAGAAAGTTTTGAATTGATCAAGAAGAAGATAACTACAGCCTTGATTCTAGCACTTTCAGATTTTAACAAAGTGTTTGAAGTTGATTATGATGTATCTAATGTGGGTATTGGTGCTATATTTAGCCAAGAAGGAAGACCCATTGCTTGCTTTGGTGAAAGCTAAATGAAGCAAAGAAAAAGTACTTAACTTATGATAATGAATTTTATGTAATCATCTGAGCTCTTAACTTTTGGAGTCACTACTTGCTGCCCCAAGAGTTTGTACTCTTTTGAGATCATGAGGCATTAAAGCACTTGAGTATTCAACACAAGCTGAATGCATGCCATGCAAAATGGGTAGAATTCCTTCTATTTTTTCAATTTATTCTCAAACATAAATCGAGAAAATTGAACAAGGTAGCTAATGCATTAAGTAGCATGCAAGTTTTGTTAAATGCCATGTAATCTATGGTGGTTGGTTTTGAGATTGTTAAAACCCTTTATGAGAATGATTATGATTTTGGAAATCTTTGGAGAGCTTGTTCAAGTAGACGAAAAAACTAATTCTTTATTCATAATGGTTTTTTTTTAGGGGAACGCAACTTTGTGTGTCGAATTGTTCTCTTAGAGAAGCTATAATTCGTGAAGCCCATGGTGGAGGACTTGCCAGACACTTTGGTAGATATAAAACATTAAGCATGGTGCAAGAAAACTTTTATTGGCCTAAGTTTGTGCAAGATGTTGAGAAGATTATGAAGAGGTATGCTATTTTTCAAAAAAGTAAAATATACAGGAGCAATGCTGGATTACATAATCCTCTTTCAATTTTAATGACACCTTGTGTAGATGTGAGTAGATTTCATTACAGAGCTACCTATAACTCAAAGAGATAAAGATTCAATTCTGGTGGTAGTTTATAGATTTTCTAAAATGGCTCATTTTATTCCATGTAACAAAACTTCGGATGCTACTTAGATTGCTGATTTTTATTTCAAAGAAATTGTTAAGCTTCACAGCATTCCTATAACCATCATTTCTGATTGGGATTCAAATTTTTGAGTCATTTTTCGAGAACTCTTTAGAAAAATTTGGGAACTAAGCTTCAATTCAGTTCATCTCATCATGCACAAACATATGGACAAAATGAAGTTATTAATAGGTCTTTGGGAATTATGATCCGAAGTTTTGTGAAGAATAATGTTAGAGAGCGGGAGGATTTGCTATCACAGGTTGAGTTTTCTTATAATCACTCTAAATGTCAAACTACTGGTTGTTCCCAATTTGAAGCTGTTTATGGGCTGAATCTAATTAGCCTCTTGGACTTGTCTCCAATTCATATTGATCATCATTTTAGTGGAAAAGCGAATGAGAAATCTATGTTCGTTAAGAAAATTCGTGAGCCGGTGAGAAGTAAGATTTTGAAGCAAATTGAAAAATATAAAAGGCATGCTGATAAGCATAAAAAGCAAGTTATGTTCAAAAAGGGTGATCTAGTATGGATTAATTTACGAAAAGAACGATTTCCTAATAAAAAGTGTGCTAAACTTCAACCTCAAGCTAATGCTCCATTCAAAATTGTTTAGAAAATTAATGTTAATGCTTATAAAGTAGAGCTTCTTGGTGATTATGGAGTTTCTTTTACCTTTAATGTATCAGATCTATCTCCTTGTTATGGTAATGAATCACTAGATTTGAGGATGAGACTTTTTCAACTAAGAGAGAATGATGCAATTGACAAGGCCATTGAGAATGAAGAATCAACCCCATTCGGTTTAATGGCCCATGCCTAAGAATTCGCATGTGACCAGCCCACCATTGGTTCACTTACTTAACAAGCTACTTGGTTAAATAGATACATTGAAACTGGTCATTATCTATTATTTATGTATTACATTAAGTTCGGTCATCATTTCTATTGTTTTGAAAGTTGTAATTTGTCTTTTCTTATACTTGGAAAGTTGTTCCAAGTACAAGTAAATTTTGAATTAGTATGTATGGCAGATTTTGGGGATTATCAATCAATTATGACCTTTGTGGTTCTTTTTTTAAGTTCTATATCTTTTTGTGAATTTCTAAGAGTGGCGAGCTTTCATTAATTCTGTATCTTTAGGGTAGTGATTCTATGTCTCTGGAGTGGTGAATTAACCCCCATTTTAAGCTTTGAGGTGGTAATAATCTGTATCCTTATTTTGTGATAATATTTATCCCTTTTTTTTTTTTTTTTTCATCTTACGTTTCTCTAGCTGGAACACAATGGCATATTATTTTATGCTTTTAAATTCAGAATACCCACAAAAGCATTACTGATTTATGCTCTTACTTTTTGAGCATCCGTAATAGCCTCTTTTCTCTTTCCAGAACAACACTAGTCAATTCCTACATGTTGGTAAAAGCCCTTAACCACTAGTTAGGCTTTGTACCTATCAACAGAGTCATCAATCTTGCTTTTTAATTTAAAAATCCATTTGTAGCCCACCAGATTACAATTAGGGGATGGTGAAGCTAATGTCCAAGCATTTTTTTTTTTTTTTAATGAGAGCATTAAATTCGTCATCCATGGTAACATGCCATATAGGGTTCTTTATCGTCTTAGTGTAACATATGGGCTCAATAATATGATTGTATTTGGTGGCGATGTAAGCCTGAGGTAGGGGTAAATGAACATTGCCATTGGTGTAACTCTTAGGAAACATAATGTTATTATGAGACCAAGTTACATCCTTAGAGTACTCAGAAAATGGTTTGTTAATTGGCTTAGATGGTTTTAGGTTGGTCATAGATTGAGATATGGAAGAACTGGGTGCTCTCGCCTAGTAAAAAGTGTGAAGTGGGGAAGATAGGTTCTAGATTTCACGAGTACGAGTTTGGGTTTGGGATTAAGTTTGGTTAGATGGGGAATGAGGATGGACAAGAGATTAGGTAGTAAGAGATAGATAGTGGCCAACATCGGTGGGCCTAGCAAGAGGAACAGGTTGGAGTAAGTGAAGGGCAATAAGTAAGCAATATAAGACTAGAGAAGGTTAAAGGTTAGTTAGAAGGCTCACTTGGAATGGGAAATGAAATTCATTAAAAAACATGTCAAGCTAGGTAAACTTTACCAGTTTTGGGGTTAAAACAACGATATCTATGATGAGATAAGCCATAGCCAAGAAGAATGCAAGTAGTAGAACGAAGTTAGACTCCATGTTTGTTTTATGGACAAAGCAAAGGCCAACATGCACACCCAAATGTGCTAAAAATTAAAATTAGGAGGTTGACCAAATAAGACCTCAAAAGTAGACTTGGATTTTAAAACTGAAGTAGGTAAACAGTTAATCAAATGATATGATGTTAGAAATACATCATCCTAAAATTGCATGGGAACTGAATTAGAAGCCAAAAGTGCAAGTTTGGTTTCCACAATGTGTTGGTGTTTTCGTTCAATGACCCAATTTTGATGGTGGGTATGAGGACATGTAAGGCGATGATTAATGCCAACTGATTATTAAAAAAAAAAAAAAAAAAGAGTTTAGCTCATGATACTCACCACCCAATCACTTTGGATTGAAATAATTTTATAATTGAAAAACTATTCAATATTTTTTTTGAAATTGACCAAAAACATTAGTCACATCAGAATGAGAATGAATAGGATAAAACCAAGTAAAATAACTAAACACATCCACGAATGAAACATAATAATTATTTCCATTACTTGAAGAGTTAGAGGCTATACATCAGTGTACAAGAGTTACAACGAGAATGTAACTTTAATATCAGACAATGGAAAATAAAGCTTATGAGTCTTTGCTTGTTAACATAAAGAACAAAAAAGTATAAGTTTTATTATCTAAAGTTAGTAAAAAAAACCTGGACACTAACTAACGAAAATTTTAAATGTAGGATGACCTAGGCGAGCATGCCAATTAGTAAAGGGAACACGTTCACCTACAAGAGCAGTGGAGAATTCTTGGAATTGAATGTTAGCTATGAATATAAACCATCCTTAGTCCACCTTTGTCCACCTGCGAAGGAGGATATTCCTCATTAATAGATCCTTGACAAAAAAAAGCAGTAAGAATTCAATGGAAATGCTATTATCGCAAGTAAGTTGGCAAATAGAAAGTAGGTTTTTGGTGATTAAAGGTACATGTAGCTAGTTGTTTAAACAAAAAATTGGAATTAGGCGTAACTAAGGTGTTAGGGCCAACATGGGAAATTTGCAAACCTTAACCATTACCAATATGGATAGAGTTGGAGCTCGTGGAAATTGTATCTAATACCAAACTGGTTCAATAATAGATAAAAGACTTGATACGTAGGAATTGAAATTAGTGGGTGATTGTTGTTGAAATTATAGCTCAAAGTGAGAGCAATAAAGACCCCATGCCTTGGGGTATTGCATAATTGACAAATCAAGTTAGGGTTGTTGGAAGACTAATGAAGCTAAAACTAGTTGCAGAATTGGTCATTGGGTCCACCACGGGAAGCCCCACTGCAAGAATTATTGTGGCGACTATTGTTGCGATTGGAAGAATAATCATGGCCATTGGAATTGTTGTTTTATCCAACAGTAGTTGCCATTACTAGAACCAGAGTTTTTTTATAAGGAGTTAGAGCCCAAAGATAAATGATTGTGGGCAGCGAAGTTTGTATTTGGGCTACCAAGATCAAGAGTTTTGGTCTAATAGTCTAGGTGGGTGGAAAGTGAATGCAGATTCAAAAAGCATTAGGGTATCACGGCATATGATGAAGGTGATAACACCATCATATTTAGACCCAATGCTAGCTAGAAGATAATTGACAAGCTCAGTGAGCGAGTGATCGACAGAGGCTAGCTGATCACCCATAGTTTTTATTTTGTGTGCGTAGTCATTGATGGAGAGATTGCCTTTCTTGAAAGAGGCTAGGGCACATTTAGTTTGCAATATGTGAGCATGATTCTGAGATGTGAAGAGACTCTCAAGTTAAAGTCAGACGTCACGGATTATGTGATGATGAATTACACGAGCAAGTATGTTCTCATAGAGAGATAAGATTAACACCAACAAGATAATCTAATCTTGTTGGCACCAAAGATCACAGAGCGGATCATTGTTTTGAGTGTTGGAAGATTCATCGGAAGTAGCTTTGGTAATAGTTCCATTAGGTTGTTTCTTTCGGCAAGGAGGATAAGGAATAGAACCATCAATGTAACCAAATAATTTTTTGCCATACAGATATTTTATTAAAATAAAATTATTCTTGTAAATAATATAATTTAATTTAATAAAATAAACTAATAATATAATTTAATTTATTAGCCCTGTTTCAAAAAAAATTTAGTTGTCATTTTCATTTTTTTTTTCAAAACTTAATAAGAAAACCTGTTTGGTATTTCCAATTAACAGTTTTAAAAATAATAATAATAATAAAAGCTATTTTTAAAATTTTAAAAAATTACGAAAATATAAAAAAGTATTTTTTCAAATTTTCACTTTTAGTTTTAATTTTTTTTCATAACTATCATTCACCATCAATCACTTTCCATATTTAGCCACCACAAAGTTTCGCGACTGCCTCCCACTACCACTATCGCCACTGCCTACCAATCTCCGATCGCCACCAACTGTTCGATTACTGCCATTGTCCCTCATCCACCTTCAGTTACTGCCAACAGCTGCTGCCCTTGACCTCACCTTTGCTATTGCTAACCATCACCTGCTCTTCGCTGTCAATTCAATTTTGTAAGATTCGGATTTTATCAATTTTGAAAAATAAGTTTTTTTTTAAACCATCATTTTATAGAAATAAAATATGTATTTTGTTCAACATATATATATAGATAAACCATAAGTATTAAAATACAAGCAACAAAAGTTGCTATGCTTTTTTCATTGGATCACTTGATTTTTTTTAATTCCTTATTTATTTTATTTTTATTGGATTAAATTATTTTTAAAAAATAATATAATATAATTTAATTAGTTAATAATTATAATTGTTAACCAAACAATATTGTTACTAAATGTGCTTTCATATTTTTGTTTCCTTTTTCTACTACGAGAATGAAAAGTTAAAATAAAAAGTTGAATATAAAAATTAAAAAATAAATATAAAAACTAAATATAAAAATTGAAAAGTGACAAATTTGTCAAGTAAACTCTAAATTAATATGAAATATATTTTATTAAATTATTTTTAATAAATAATAAAATGAAATTAATATAAATAAATAAATTTATTAATATAATTAAATTATATTCAATATATTTTATTTCTATTGAATTTAAATATTTTTAATTAATATTACAATTAAAATAATTTTTTAACTAATTAAATTAATAATTAATTAATATGATATACAATTTATTAAATTCAATTTTTTATAAAACTAATAAAATTAAATATTTTATTAAAAATTAAAAATTAATTACTATAAACAAAACTGCATGTAATTTTTTTATTTCCAAAAAGAAGACAATAAAAAAATATAATTATAAATAATTAAATATAAAAAAAAATAACAATCCTACCCAAGGGCCCTAATAAAATCGACCATTCTCTGTTTTTTAGGAGTTTTTTTACCTAATTAAACATCTTAATTCGAAAATATACGAAATGGGCTTTCGGGTGAAAATATACCAAAATAGACTCGGTGTCGTCAATGGAATTAACGCCACTATGGTGTCGTCACTACAAACGACAACATCCTTTGTACCCCCCACTCCAACACCCTTTGTTTTATTGCTTCCCTTACCAGATTTGTACCTGCTAATTTCACAATGATACACAATATTTCAAATACGACAATACTTCACAATATACTCTCTAATATTTCAAATCCAACACCCCAATATTCAAAAACTATACAATAACTATGTTAAAATAAAGAAACAATAAAGAAAGTTTTAAGTGTAAATCATTAAAACTACCTAACTTTGCTTGCTTCCTGAATTAAAGGATAAGTGAAAAATGATCTAAGTAAACCAAAACTTGGCACAATTAAGATAATTTCCCCATGAGTGAACCGTGAGTTAAGTTGCTTGTTCAAATAAGATTTTTATACAAAAACATAATAGCATAAAAAAAACATAAAAAGTATAAATCACTCCGTCCCACAACGAGGCCTCCTTCGTGCACAACGTGGTCGATCTGGGTGCAGAAGCACATCTGTAGGTACAGCAATTAGTGACATCCGTCGCTCCTCGACCAGTGCATCGTCAACATGTGCTAGAGTTGATCGATTCTCCACCACATGTTCCTCTTCTGCTGGTGGCTCATCCTCGTCAAGTAAAAACCATAGGAATGTGTGATGATGATGATATGTATGACTGTCATGCTCTACGTCGTCGAGTATAATACTTGGCTGGAGCTAGAGGTGCTGTCTGTGGATCCAATGCCACGTACCAACAGGTGATACGGGAGTTGGGGATGCTGAGAATGGCTCTATGTGCAAAATTTTCGACCAAAAGTCGTCCATATCTCTGGAGAGTGAAGCGTATGTCTGTGTAGTGGGGGGTGGGGTCTGTAGCGGTGGCTCAATCGACTCTGAAACTGGTATCTGTCCCTCTACCGGCACGGAATATGGTATCTGTGTCTCCTCATTAGGCAAACCCCCTCGACCCGTAAAGTGCTAGGAATGTCTGCCTCGCCAGCTCTGACAAAACCATCATCTGGATCAGGGCCATATATAATGTGATCTCCCCGTGATTGTTTAACGGGACGTCGTAGTCTCGTGGGGCATGATGATGAAGCCTCAGCATATGTGCCTGGCTGGCTAGTGTCAACAGCTCCCCATAGTCTCTCATCGTGATCGATCGCACTGATCACAGGCTAACCTTAATCAACAATCTGCTGTAATGCTTGAACGGAACTCGGCTCATTCGCAACTAGTAGTGTTACAGCAGCAACGCGATACATGTTGACAATGGTATTAACCTAAAATATATAAGGAACTATATTAGTCAAAATCAAAAAAGTATAAACGAAACATAACTGTTATTAAAATACTCGGAGATAAAATATTATACCAGAATCGATATATCTGCTACTACTGGCTGAGAACCAACATGTGGCATATGCAAGGGTGGTGCAATGTGACTCCGCGTGATCTGACGGAACCACTCCATATATGGGTCGTCGAACGGAAGAGACATAAATAGATCCTCACTGTGGACAATAGTGTCTAGTCGTCTGCCCCACTCCTCCACGTAGCGTTGATGGTAATGGAGCTAGTTAACCTCTCCCCAGCTACGCCTAGTCAGCTAGTGCAAATAGGCATATGTATCGAAATCGACCGGGATCACCTGACGGAGGCTGAACTGTCTCATGACACGCCCGGGTAGGTGATACTCAACGATCTCGTAACAAATCAACGGACAAGTCGAGTGCCACACTACCTCACCAGCACGGCAGTAGATTGGAAGTTTGCTCAAAATCGATGCTGGGTACGGACAACATGTCATCTGATCGTCCCGCATGAGTGTCAACTGCTCCTTGTAGTCCCTCAATGGCCTGGCGAAGCTCACCGTTAGGCTTCCTTTCCATCTGCACCCCCATGGATCTACCGGGAGCCCAAAATCCTCAACTACATAATCAGGTGGTGGGGGCGGACGTCTAATGACAGGCCTAAATTATGCAAGTCGCTCCTATGCCCAAACCTAAATTGTGAAGAAATGGTTAGTTGAACATGGAATAACATTAACATAATAACAAGAAAATTATGTAAAATCATTTTCTTTTTACTAAAGTATGCAAATCGGCCCTGCCATCTCGGCTGTACGGGTGGTAGATACAGAGCACATCTCCCTATACAAGCAGGCTAATGCAGCTGCTCCCCAAGCTAGCCTACCGCAGCTATCTAGATCTCGAAGCAATAGTAAGTAATGTGTCTTGAGCATATTGTCAGAGTGGTCTGATAGTAAATGTGCCCCGATGATGATAAGAATAAGTGCACGGGCATAGTACTCTACCTCTGTATCTATAGCGTCGTCTGACAAAACCATGAAATACTCGGTCAGCCAGCTAATCTTTAAACGGCCCCTCTTGAAATCCCCAGCATCTGGAGTCCTACCGAGTAGCTCCTGGCATAGTGCCTGTCGTGCCAGGAGCCCATGCAGCTCATCTGTCTCGGTGACGGGGTCACCATCAACTCGCAAACCAGTAATGACCTCGACATCCTGTAATGTAATCGTAGCCTCCCCGACAGGCAGGTGGAAAGTATGTGTCTCTCGCTTCCATCGCTCCACTAAAGATGTGATCAGTGGCCAATATAAGTGGATCGCGCCAAATCAGTATATCCCATAAAATCCGGCTCTATGCAACTGCTGGAGGACACAGGGATCCTGCGGTAGATCCAATATCTGCCGTAAGCAAGTCTGTGAGGCCTGACATCGAATAACCTCCTCGAACTGCATATAGGACCATAATAACATAGTAAGTATTCACATATAAAACTTTAACTAATATTGGATCGTATGGCATTAAAATAACTAAAATTTGCGTACATACCCGAACGGGGGACTCCCAAATATCAGTCGATCAATGCTCAATCTGAGAATGGAGTACACGAGGGTCTATCGGCCCAGGATCCAACATACACCGTCGATGAGACATCTAACTGTAGAAATGATTGATATGGAAAAGTTGTATCAATATGAATATCTTGAATGTTCAATATGTGTACTCTTTTATTACTCTTTTACTATTTACTTTACAAGTAAATTTAAGATGTTCAAAACAAGTAATAATGACAGTAACGCAAGTTACATTCAGGATATGGAGTACGTCATAATATTAAAGTTATGACGTTTTGTTTCTATTTTTTTGGAAAAACTTCCTTAGCGGGAGGGGGTTTGGCAGGGACCCCTACCAATTTATTAATATTAATAAAAAAGTACATGACGGAGGGGGACATGAACCTGACCTCCATGAAAAGCATAAAAATGCTATGACAAACAAACACAAAGTAAATAGTGTTCAACTAAATTATAAAAACCTAGTGGCTAATGATGATGATGAAGTCCGAGCTGGACACTTGCGTCAATCATACCCCTGTTGTTTACATATGCCACAATGTTGGGCGGAACTAGGATCTGATCTGTCCATCTCGTTTCGCAACCTCGTCGAAAGGGGACGGCCCTTCTCACGGAGAAGATTTGGGTTAGAGATAAAGTAGGGTGTTTGAATACTGGGCCAGTAATCCTCATGTTCAAACGGATGGAACTCTGGCATATAAATGTCCACGTACGACTTAAGTGAATACACATTTGACACAAATTGCATCTAATCGATGCATATCCGATCACAAGTGGCTATAACGTGTGAGTAAGGTAGTCTTAGAACCTTCCACTTGCCACAACTACAGGTGGCATTCCTTAATCGAACAATCTGTGTATTACAACCTCGACTTAGATGAGAACTAGTCACAATTTGGCACTCTCCAGTGACATAATTAAATTCCATTACTTGATGCGCTAATGCATCTTTTTGGAAATCAATTAAAAGTTTGTGGACCCATGGACCAGCCCTCGACCTGCTACTGGTTACATTCATAGCAATTTGGCGACATTGATGGAAGTATAAAACCAGTTTATAGAATGTGAGTTGAATTGCTGTGGTAATTGGAAGACTTCGAGCACCGCACAATACATTGTTGAAACACTCAGATTGTCATGATTCCGTATCTGTAAGCGCCACCATGACAAAATATCCACTGCTCTTTAGGGAGGTCATCTAGATACTTCCATGCATCTTTGTTGATAGACTTGAGAAAATCCATCGCCTCATTAAATTTACGAATTTGAGTAGCCCTCCCTGCTTAATTAAGCAAGTCCGTCAACTGTTTGTCGGGCCATTGTTTTTTTAAATTGGCCTCAATATATCTTAGACAGAAGCAATGGTGAGCATTTGCCCAGCCAGAATAAGGGGATGCAACTGCAGATTTTATTACACTATATCTATCAGAGATTAAGCACAACTCTCGATCACCGCACACATGGCTTCGAAGCATTCTCAAAAAGTACAGCCAGCTATCATAATCTTCCTCATCCACCTATGCGAATGCTAATGGGAAAACTTGTAAGTTTGCATCTTGGGCCATTGCTATCAGTAGTTTCCCAATGTACTTGCCACGTAAGTGTGTGCCGTCGATCGATACAATAGGAATGCAATGGGCGAAACCATCAATCGAAGGCTTGAAGCTCCGTTGAGCCCCACCCATATAAGGATGATGTTGATAATGAACAATCATGCCCGGATTGTAATTTTAGATTGCATTTATGAACTTGAGTAGCAAAAGGTACGACTACTCCCAATAACCAAAAATCTTTGCCACCATTTTTTGCTTTGTGAGCTATACTTTTCGATAAGAGATAGAATATTTGAACTGTTCCTTGAGTTCAGCTTGCAGCGAGACAATAGAACAAGCAGGGTTAGACTTAACCAAATGGACGAGATTATTGCAAAGAAAGTTGGCATCGAGTAGTTCATGATCTTCAGTCAGTCGTGCGAAAATACATGTGTGGGGCCTTCGTATTTAGTTATTTCGAATAACCCATGTAAACTTAGCTTGCTCGCTCGCTCGAACCCACCACTTACACTGTCCTTCTTGCCTCTTCAGGCACTCAGCTACCCATGATTTCTTGTTTGATTGCACGGTTACGTAAACCTAGTTTGATATGACAGCTTACAACTTCATAGATTGGATTAGGTGCTCCTTGTCTTTGAAAAGCTGTCCAACGTAAGGATCCTCATTCTCTGGATTCCATGTACGTTGCCAAAGCGAAGGGGCCCAATGAAGTGCACTGTCATCTAATTGAACATCAATGAATGTTTCAGACATAGGTTCATGCAACCGTTGAACCGCCGGTTCGTCATCTTGGGCCATAGTCGGATCTCCCATAACTTCATCCTCTATCATGCCTATGTTTTGCAATTCTATATCATCCTCGTCAAGCAGGCCTTCAGCGTTGTTGAAATCATCAGCCTGTTCAATTGCATAATCCTAAGACATGTCCTGTTGTTGGACGTAGTCACGGACAGTATCACCAGTGGTTTTATAAGTGGTACCGATCTGATTTTCTGGTTCATTGTACGAGGAAGAGAGCATGACTTCGTTGTAGCTCCCTACGAGATCCCTAATCGGAGCAATTAGTTGGAGGTTGCTTTCATTGCCAACCTCACATGATCAATCGGCTAAAACTCCAAATACACGTCACAGTGATTGTGGTTCAATCTTTAAACGATACCAAACGTTACCTCTACTGTGTTATCGTCAACTAATTGTAGGAGTCTGTGAAATATCTGACCTGCACTGCGAACAATTGGGTATTTGCACAGTACTCTCAAAGTCACTTGGGTCGGGTCTATGCAGGTAGTTTCGTATAGTTTTGCGATCAGCATCGAGTAAGTACACTGGCTACTAATTCTGATATAACGCTGAAATGGTCTGTCATACCCGACATCGTCATCCACATCTACAACGTTTCCATCCCAAAAATAAAACAGTGAAATTCTTTCTATCGACATCACTCCCAATCAACGAGCGAGAGATTATAGCCCTGAAAAAATTAATTATTAGGGTCCGTACCTTATTAGCGAACCTCAATTAACCTAACTTAAGTTATGTAACTTGTGTTATTTTAATCTAACCAAAATTATATAACTTGTATTCTTTTAAACTAAAAAAATAATTAAGTTACACATCTCGTGATATAAAATTATATATTCGCAAATTTAAATAAATTACTTTTAAACTTAAGAAATATGATATTTTTCTAATAAA
>JAVXUM010141892.1:0-17352 GCA_035590655.1 Pouteria glomerata | reverse complement strand
GTTTGGTATGATGAAAAGTGAGATAAAATGAGATAAATTGTGGGTTCGTAAGGCGTGCAGTGAGATAAATTTTAAAGTTTTTCAGAGATTTTCAGAGTTTTTCAGAATTCTACCTTCACCCAAACACCCCCTAAATTAGGTTGTAAGACCACAAACAGTAGGGAATATTAGGCCAATACCTGCTAAAATCACACAGGCACAAATAAGTCAATAGACAGCAATCAAAACTGATAAAGATTAGCACGGTTAACAGGACAAGCTATGAGGGATCCCGATATCTGTGATCTGAGTACAAAATCAGGTTAAGTAGCAAATGAATCGCGATAGAAATCACACAATTAGTATTTACCCGTGACTAAAGGCATGCAAACAAATAAATATGTAAGATCAAAATTAAAATAAAAAAAATTATGAAAATTTTGCGCAATATAAAATAAAAAAAAAAAAAAAAATTCAGCAAACATACTTTGAAAAGTTTGAACACCAACTCCTTCTAATTTACACGAATGAAAAAAAAAAAAAAAAAAGAAAAAAGAAACCGGAAAATAGATATTGAGAAAAAAATGCAATGCTTCCAAGTAAGCAATTAAATGACAAAAAAAAAAAACCGATAGGAGTTAAATTCGATACCGCCAATGTATAGATGTTATGGGGATAAATTTATGGAGGAGAGAAATGAGGAGTCTTCCAATACAAAAAATTAGGAGTCTTTAGCTTTTTGCAAAAATTAATGGTTAGAGATATATTAGTCTAATCAAAACCTCACAAATGCTAATCTAGAATTCTTTAAATATATATCAAGCTGAATAATACAAAAGTAACAAAACTATATTACCTTTTCTTCCATAAGAAAATATAATAGGAAAAAAATTAAGTGTCGGTACAAAATAAATAAATAAATAAGCGAGAAATTAAATGAAAAAGTAACAAAAAAGAGTAAAGAGAAATCGAAAGATTGAACAAATAGATATATTCAGAGGATATTATTACGTAACCTAAATCTCACTATATTATTTTTTCTTCCACTTAAAAATTATGAAATTTTAATGGCTAATAATATTTTAGTGAGTCTATAATTCATGGCTAAATAAAATTTTTTTATTTGAGTATAAAAGAAAAAAAAAACAAAAAAAAAATATATATATAGAATAAACCAGAGATATTGAGATATTAAAAAGTTTCAACTAAACAAAACACATATTCCAGATCGAATTATGTTTGAATTTTTAAGTCGAATTATGTTAGAATTTTTAAGTCAAATCTAGCTACGTTAGAATTTGTTAGCATTTGAATTGTCATGGCTAAGTTAGAATATTAATGGCCAAAAAAATTTGATTGGGTTTATAAGTAAAACTTTTGCATTTAAGTAAAACGTAAAAAGAAACAAAGAAAAATATGTTGAATGAATTAAGGATATTAAGATATTAAAAAATTCCAAATAACCCAAACACGAATTCTAAAACATATATTGACATTACATAAAAGGAACTGATAAAACATATACTGGAAGGAAGCTTTTATATTAGAATTTTTAAGTTAGGTTGTAGCTAAATTAGAATTTATTAGAATTTGAATTATTGCAGCTAAATTAGAATATGGAATGTCTAATTAACACAAACACAACTACAATTATAGCAAGATTAATTCAATCTCAGGTATTTTCACTCTACCTTAATTGCAAAAAGCGTGTAAATAATCATTGCGCACACAAAAATATTATAATGAACAAAAACAAATGTACACCTAAACTTTTTAATTGTTCATAATTTCTAGTGTTACATTAAAGACACTAAAACTAAAATAGAGACATCAATTCCTACCTTCTGATCAATATCAAAGGAGCAGCTAAAAAAAATTCTTTACGCTCCAAAAAAATATTAAATCAATAGGGTTGCTACTACTTTTCTATATATATATATATACATCTAGGTCACGGAGAAGCAACTTTACTATTGTGCGAAAGTTGCACATATTACCACCATCCATGCTCACACCCTTCGCCAACCACCACCCAACGATAAATAAATAAAAGGTTTCTTTAAACTTAGCTCCTTCTTAGTGTCCCAAACTTTATAATGAATTTTGTCAAGAAAATTTAGTAGCTTGAGGAGCCAAGAGTACAACTACAAATGTTTATCCAAGTCTTGAAGAGTTCTCATAACATTGTATTATAGCCAACCCAATTGATAGCTGACAATCCAGTAAAGGTCAAATCATTGTATGTAGATGCCGTTATGCAAGCAACATTCATTCTAAATTTACAAAATGGTGAGTGGAATAACATCACACTTTCTGAACAAAGTCAATGACTAAAAAAGTATACATAATTTGTTTATCTACCTGTGTCTACATAAAGATACAATATTCACCAAGGAAATAAACACACACACACATATATATAAGAGTTCAAAAGACTATCTAATTAAAAATAGAAAGTGAAATTCACGTTGTATCATGATTCATGACAATGCAAAAGCAAAAGAGTAGCTTAACGGTACACAGTATTGAAATAACAATTATAACAATAAAATTTCTCAAATCTAAAACTACTTCAGAGTCGGTGGCCACCAACACCTCAAAAGGCAAGTTCACAATTGTATCATCGAATGATTCATGATACAGTTACATAAGAAATAGTCTTCAATAACTATTAAATATGGGCACATCATAGAGTGGTTATTACACTTATCATCTTTGTAAACTACTGAGTTTGCCAAAACTTGGAGAAGTAAACTTTTCATGTTTCATATAAGGTAAATTTTTATATAATATAAATCAAAACATAAGTTAAAACCCAGAAACAGTTAGCCAGAAAAGAAGGAGGAAAATGAAAAAAAAAAAAAAAAAAGAGAAGAAGATTCATTAGAATCATTCCAACTACTGAAGAACATTACAACATAGTTGGCCAAAAAAAAAAAAAAAGAACACAATAAAGAAAAATAGGATGTAGAGGAAAACCTATATTTCAGAAGAACAGAACACAAATCAGAAAAATAGAACAGAACATAGCGCGAAAAGGAAAACCTAAATCAAAAAACTCAAATTTTAGAAAAATAGCATGAAGAGAACATAACATAAAAAATTTCAAAAGAGCATAACACAAATTAGAAAAATAGAAAAAAAAACCCAAAATATAAACAGAACATGCAACATAAGGTACCTGAGGATAAGAAAAATGAATAGAAGGATAAGAACTCACCAGCAACTGAGTTGGAGCATAAAGAAAGTCTTGTGAAAAAAGAGAAATCCAAATTAGAAAATCATATCTATATAAATAGAAGAACACACAAAACACTTGGTAGAAAAAAAAAACACACACACACACAACAACACCGAAGAATAGAGTGAAGAGGAAAACTTAAATTAAAAAGCCCAAATCAAAAAAAAACATAACATACAAAACACATAACACAAAATACCAATGTATAAGAAAAAGAAATGTCGTAAAATGACAAACGGTTGAGAACTTGCCGATAATTAAGCCAGAGCGAGCAAAGTGAAAGAGTCCCGTAAGAGCGATGCTTTAGCTTTAGAGTGAGAGAGTCCTATGAGAACTTGCTAGGTTCATATGGCTCGATCGATGGTGTCGATGACGTAAATCAAAGAAGAAGGACAAAAAATCTTAGAAGAACATACGCTGAAAGTCTGGAAATCGCTGGAGAAAGAAATAATGTGAGGTAACTGGATTGGACAGATTTGAGCGCTAAACGTGAAAATGAAAATGCAATCCTAGCCATTGATAAAAGCCATTGATAAAAGGAATTTAAATCTCAGCCATTGATTTGTTAACATATTTTAAAATTTCTAAGCAGTACTATTATATGATTTAATGAAAAAGTAAAATAAAGTATAAAAATTTATTTGTAGAGTGCAAATAGATTCACTTTATTATAAAATAGAAGCATTTATGACATTATAATTATGTTTTAAATTATGTTTCGTATTTTTGTATTAGGGCTTTTATGACATTTTAAGCATGCAAAAAATATATGTGAAAAGAAAGATGAATCATTATGTAATTTTAATTAATAAAAAATTAAAGTGGAGTGTAAAAGGTTATTTGTGGACTAAATACACTCACCTTTTTCTTTTTGTGTTTTTTGGGTGATATTCTAGGGGTTGTAATGCCAAAATGAGGGATCTAAATTTGATTGTATTTTAATGAATTTTTATATTCTGCATTGATTATCTTCCAATTAAATTTCTTTTAATATTTATTTTTATTTTAAATTAATTTTAACTAAATTAAATTAAAATCATTAAATCATTGTAATCAAATCTAAACCTTTCATTTTGGCACTATAACTACTATAGTAAATTTTGGCATTACAACCTCTTAACACCCGGTGTTTAGATGACCAATTTGTATTAAATATTATTATAAAAATGACACATGACAAAATTTGATTGAAGGAGTTAAAAAAAAAAATTGTAAAAATTAAATTTTTTTTATTTGCCACACACCCCCTTAACAAACCAAACACCCATAAACAACCAATCTCTTGTACTAAGGAATTTGTCATTAATATATCAAGGGTATTTTTGTTATTCAGCCTTTAATGGAAATCAGCAAATCAAAGAATTAATTTATTAAGGTTTCATTTGGCAAAGAAAGCAAGTAATTAGAGTGATCAATTATTAGTTTTTTGACTTTTTTTTTTTAAAATAATTAAACTTATCTTTCTACATTTTATACTTTTTTTTAAACAATAAAGTCAAATTAACAAACAGTTAAAAAATTAATTATTAAAAAATTATTTTTTTAACATAAGAAGATAACTTTCTTTTGTAACTAATTAATAGGTATTTTTTTTTTTTTTTTTTCCAAACTCAATCAAAATTTTGAACTTAGTTGGGCCCACTTTAAATTGCACTTCTTACCTTCCATAAACAAACAAAATTAATGAGTTTTGGAGCATTTAAGGGTTCATTTTTACAACTTATCTCTATATTTATTTATTTCTTTATTATTTTATTTCTTAGTTACCATTTTTAACTCGTGTAATTCCTCTCACACCGTCTGATTGAGTGTTACGTTTTACATGGTGATGTGGATGAATCCTAGAGGCATCATCAAGTTCAGCTTGTAAAATCACATTCGCTGGATGTAATCGGTTTCAATCATATTGCTACAGTAGCTTTCGGGTACACACGTATCTTCTTTTAATAAATGTACAATGAAGACCGTTCGTGTACACAAAAAATCATGAGGAAGAGAATTGGAGGCCTAACTAGCCTTAGCGTTTTACTGAAATTGATGCAGGGATACACATATAAATTTAGAGATATATATATATATAGAGAGAGAGAGGGGGGGGGGGACTATATATACCAGCTTATCAGCATTCATAAGAACTGCATCTGGGGTCCCTCGGCCTCACCTTTGGAAGGTTTTCTGAGACTCAGAGAAGTAGAGAACCTGTAAGTTGGTTTAATTTCTAGCTTTTTCAACCATGTATATATATGTATGGCTTTCTTTCCTTGATTCAATGACCCACCACCCCAATTTGATGCATAGTTTGGGGATTCAGAGTACAAGGAATCGAGTTTTCTACTAGGTGCGTTGGTCTTGTTCTGATGCACGTGCATGGAGGTTTCATTGGAGAAGATTCATTTTTTTCAGTGTTTTTTTCTTGATGATTTTGAAGATTTTTATATATACTAATTCTGGGTCTCATCATGTACAAGGAAGCTTTTGTCCGCTTGATTTGTTTCTCTCAACGCAACCATGTTTGGCATGAAAGATTTTTCCTTGGGCCGATGAAACTCTTCTTTCCAAATTTTTTCATTTTTCTCCTTTGGCAAGTCAATGTCTTGGTTATAAACCTCCAAAGGACAAGTAAGGAAGTCCACAGATCAGAGTTCTTTATTTTGAATTGAATTTACAACTCGATCGGCATTTTTGACCTTGCAATGAAGCTTATCCCATTCTAGGTTTCAAGGTTTTTACGTTGTGGGTATAAATTTTGAATTCAATTTCTTTTTACAGTGATTGTGTAGATTTTGGTTTGCACAAGTGTGCATAACTAGATTATTTCCTTACATTATATTGATAGAAAAGTTTACTTTCACTGTTTTGAAATCTCGTATCATTCACTACTTGTCTATGTGATGGTAGGCTCCACAAATACACTGTAAGATATAATATTGGACAAACTACAACACAACTGATATCACGTATTTGTCAGCACACAAAATCTTAGTGATAATTAGGTGAGACTCATACCGCGTCTATGTGATGGTAGGCTCCACGAATACACTGCAAGATATAATATTAGACAAATTACAGCACAACTGATATCACGTATTTGTCTGCATGCAAAATCTTAGTGATAATTAGGTGAGACTCATCACTATCGTTTCGTAGACCAGAAGTGAATGGTGTGAGATTCAAGAATAATGGAAATAAGTTTTTTATTTTTTATTAAACATTTACAAAGGGCGCATGTTAAATTTTTTGATGTGCGTCTTATATAGAATATTTTCCTTTTCTTGCAAATCAAATTTGTAAATATTTGGTCTTTCTTATTTCGTACTTTAGTGTTGTATGTATTTAATCTAGTTCTCAGATGGTTTCATTGTAACTTTAAAAAGTGAACTTAATTCAATTTAATTGTTGCATGCGTAAAACTGATGCAGTGTGCTTATGCAATTTGTAGAGAAAATAAATGATTTAAAAAAAATGTAACAATAACGTGAAAATTTGTTTTTCATTCAGAAAGTATATATATAATTCAATTCTACCTTACTATTCATTTTTTATTTGACTGACAGTCTTTAATTTTTTGTATTTTTTTTTATTTTTTTAAATTCTACTTTGTTAGAACTCTAGGGTTAGAAGTAAACTCACTACAAATAATGTTATAACGATATGCCAATTTTGAACTAATAATATTTAGTGGTTTCTATTTGTTCCTATATATGGTTGTTTTCAAATAAAGTAAATATCATCTACAATTTTTGCGTATATGTGTGTTTAATTTTCTTGATATACAATGCCTCTGATTAATGAACCGTAAAATCGATTATGCATTTGTTTACTTTGGAAATATATATCATTTTTGTAAATTGTTATCATGTTTTATAATTCAATCGGACTTCATTATTCATGCTTTATTTCACTTTAGTAATTTTCTTAATTTTTTTTGATTATTACATATTGATAATGTCATAATGGATATAACCGTCTTGAACTAACAACATTAATTTAGAGACTTCTATTTGTTGCTAGCTATATGCTGTTATTGTTGAATAAACAAAAAACAATGTTAATTAAAATAATAATCATGTAGATGTTGCAACTACTTTTATTGTTGCAGTGTTGCTTTAATATACTCAGAACTACTTTGGTTAAATTTTCATTTAATTATATTTTTTAATTGTTATAATATTATTTTTTGCTTTTGACTCCATGCACGAATTAATGAAATACTTATTGTAGCCGGGAGGAACTTGCCATGGACAACATGGAAACTGATCAAAGTGAGGATCAAAACTTCATGAATTGCTCCATTAACTGCAACCCCAGAAACCCTTTCAGTTTCTCAAACCAAACAACAGCTGATCATGATCATAACCTCCCAAGAACTAGTGTTAACCTTGAGTTAAGTTTGGGGCTTTTCAATCCATTGACTCGTGATGAAACCAAACCATTTGATGAACATGGACTTAATTCTGAGTCATCAGTGGGGATGAACCTTTTTTCTTCTCCTTCCGCGAATTATTTTTCTTGGAATTCTGGAAGAAGAGACATGATCATGAGTCCAATGAACATCACTCCAAACTCACCATTAATGGGTGCTTCAACTGCTGTTTTTGGAGTTGGATCACAACAGGTTTACCCAACTATTAACCATGGACTTGGTGGTTCACATATGGAGAAGGGTTCTCCTTTAGTTGTTATTCAACCTCCTCCTGCTCCTAATAACTATACAATTCACCCATATGAATTTTTCCATTTTCTTGACAAGGAAAAGGAAAAGCAGGCAGAGCCAACCCATCAACTGCCTATATTTCCCATCGGCTCAAACTCTTATCCTTTTAAAGAGTTTCTACAAATCTGCTTCAATTGCAAGGCCCAACTTCAAGAACGGAAAGACATTTACATATACAGGTATATATATATAAATAGTAGGACCACACACGTGGATTTGCTCTTCCATTTTCTCTTCCTCTTCTCTTTCTATCCTCTTTGTCCCTATTTCCTTATTTATTTATATAAATTTAAAATTTTTTCTGTTAAATGAGTTTTGAAAAAGTTAGAAACAATTCAAAAGAAAGTTAAAGAATACTTGTGTGATTTAAAATTATGACACTGCTTTACAACGAGAGAGACACTAAAATTAATTCTTCTTCCTTTTTATATATTAAAATATATAGATATCTATATATTTGCTCTCAAAAATATTTAAAAAACAAGTAAAACAACTATTTTCACAGTTACATCAACTTTCACATTTTGGTTTATCTTGTGAGAGATGAAGTTTTAGATTGATTCCTTTTGCAGAGGTGATTCATCTTTCTGCAGCAATAAATGTCGTTGCGTGCAGATTTTGGCTGACTGGAAGGCAAAAATTCATGCTAAGAAGCTCCGCCGAAAGAGATCATTTCCCAACTCCACCAAGAATGGGACAATCTTCTTTCTCAGTAACATGCCCAGTGGGTAGAAGACATAGATATATTTTATGTATATGTGTGACAAATGATGATCAGTGTATTTGCAGACTTTGTTTCTTCTTTCAAGTTTTGCGAGTTGGTAAATTGGGAGTAACCATAGTCTCAGCTGGCTTGTTGATTTTCTTCTATCTCGTTTCTTTGTGTCCCCATAGTCTTGGTGAGAGAGCAATTCTTGTTGGCTTTCTTCTATCCAGTTTGTGAGTCCCTTTGTCTTTGGTAAGAACTAGGTCTTAGTTTTTTTACTTAATTGTGAACTCATTGTGTCGGATATGCGCTATCTTCAGCATAATTTATTTACTATATATGATTTGGGTTTTACAAAGACTGCTATGGAGTAATGTTAATGTCAAATAATCACTTTGCAAGAAAGATAGATTATGTATATATTTTGAATAATCGGGTTATAGCAACATACAAATTATGTATATTTGACTTTCTCTAAATCTCACAATATTAAAATTTTATACGGTAAATGACATTAAGTAATAGTTTACGATATAAGAGTTTTGTGCAGTATGTTACAATTAGTTTGAGTTTTACCATTATTTCTAGTGGATATATTAATCAAGTCCAAAATTAGTAAAACTATCACTATTTTTGCACGGCAGGTGTTTATTTCTCCTACCCCTATGACTAGAAGATTGTTTGGTGCTGTTAACTACCATGTAGAGTTGGAAGTTTTCTTTTGCTACCGTGTAAAGCTTCTTGCCCTTTAAAACGAATTGTTTAAGAGAATTAATGATGAAAGAAAGAGGAGAGATTAACATCACTTGTTAACTACGTGACATCAAGGTTGTGAACGGTTTAAGTAAAATTAGGTGATTTATAATAAAAATAAGTTTATAAATTTTATGTTTAAATTTTTTAATTTACATCTATTGTGAAATGTTTGATTATTATTCAATGACTCACAATCTCGATATTATACATCACTCTTCGGATCTATTAATGATATTGCCAATGCCCAGTTATGTGTTTAACATGCATTAAATTGGGAAAATATTTAAACATAGAAAAAATGCATTAATAAAATTTATAATTAATAATAAAAGAATATTTTTTTTCCTCCTCTTTTCTTTCATCTCAATCCTAGATAGCACTATTCTTCTTTATTCTATCTTCTTGTCTTTTATTTCCTCTTTCACATAATATTTACTTCCTTTCGTCAAGAATCCTACAATTTCAATTCTCTTATACATATAAAATTACTAAACTTGTGACATATAATTTTAGTTAATATGAAGTGAGTTCATGAGTTCTTAAAATAAACTCACTTCCTAATTAATAGTTAGTAAAATTTACGTTTTTCAAATGCCTCTTAATTATTATCTTTTTAAATTAAAAAATATAAAAAATTACCTAAATATTAATCTAACTTCAAATGACATATAATTTTAATCATTGTGAAGCGAGTTTGTGGATTCATAGACTGGACCCATTCTCATATTAATTCATAATAATAGTAAAATTTACATATTTCAAATGCCACTTAGTATTTTTTAAATTTAAAAAATAGAAATTTTCTAAATAATAATTAGGCATGAGAGTATTTTTTTTCTAAAATTGAATTGGTTACATTGACTATAAAATTTACATATTTCAAAATTTTAATTTAAAAAAAGTCTAAATAATAATTAGGATTAGAAAAATATGTAAACGCTATTTATTTCACAATAAAAACGCTTAGTATTTGTTAAATTTAAAAACATAGAAAACTCTTAGTATTTCTTAGAGTGAACTCACTTACTTATAAATTCATAGTAGTTATAAAATTTACATATTACAAATGCTTCTTAGTATTTTTTAAATTTGAAAACAAAGAAAAATGCCTTAATATTAATTAAGCATAGGAGTAATTATTTTTTGAAATTTAAATTAGTAAAATTGACTATAAAATTTACATATTTTACAAATTAAATTTAAAACACAAAAACTACTTAAATAATAATTAAGCTTCGAAAAATCTTTAAAATTATTTATCTCACAATAAAAACCCTTAGTATTCTTTAAATTTAAAAACATCGATCTTTTAAATAAATCTTTAAAATAATGTAAGAGTTTGAAATACAGCACTACAAAATAAGATCCTAATCTGAATTGAACCAAATGCCCAACGAGAAATTCTACGAGGCACACCATGCCTTGTACTCACACAATGCATAATAAGCATGGTTACTGGAGTGTCAAATTCAGCAACTATCAATGATAAGTTGTCTAAACAATGCTTTTTGATAGTTATTACTATTTGCTAGAAATCTGATGGATGAAACTGGATCGTAACTGATAAGAGAAAGAATGAAGAGGAAAAATGAATGGAGAAATGGAAATAGGTTATGTGCCTGGGATCAAATCATTACAGAACTCTATCTCTCGCTCAGGTGGCAATCCTGATAGGTCATCTGGGAACACTTTGGGAAATTCATCTACCACTCGTGGCAACTCAATCCTTTGTCATTCGTCCTTTTCCTCCAAAACCATACTAGCAAATAAAGTGCATAGTTCTATCTTCCTCTAGCCATCCCACAAGGATAAATCATGTACTTTACATTGGTCTACAAAAAACCGAATCAGAATCACTTCGGAAGTGGTCAAGATCACTTTGCGGTTGTAGCAATCAAGCACAGCTTGGTCAGTCACAACCTAATCCATCCTGAGGATAACATAAAATCCCCTCATTTCCAAAACAATTAGATCAAAGGTTGAGACTAGTTCTCTTCCATCAAAGGCATCCTCTACCTGCAGTTCACACCCCTTGCACATTGTAGTCAAAGAAGAGAAACCCACTACTAGTGTCTCAACGTGCAATAACAAATCTATGGAACTAACCTCGAGCCCCAATCCAGACACAAATTTAGTAGATATAAAAAAATAAGATGCTCTAGTATCTAGCAACACAGTGGCATGGGAGGAGTAGACCCAAAAAATACCTCTAGTTACCATTGGCTCTGCGGGTGCCTCCTGCTAAGCCACAGCAAAGCCTCCCCCAGCCTTGCATATTCCGTGGTTTGCCGACCCTCTGCACTTGTGGAGATCCCCTCTGTGGCTGTGACATCCCACTTTGTGCTGCTCTAGGTGGAGGACCTCTCGGCTGCATCTGCTGCTGCACTGAGTGAGATATGGAGGGACGAATACCCTGGAAACTTGGCCTATTGGCCCCATCCGTCTCCCGGTGCCTCCCAGCAGCTGTGGACAAAACCACTGAATGTGGCCTACTTGTCTACAGTTGTAGCGTATCTTGTTATCCACTTCCGAACCACTATTCGCTAATCCCACCAGTTGTCTCAGAAGTAAGAGGCAATTAGATTTCAGGTGCCCCAGCTGTCTACAATGATAGTACAGGGGTTGCCCCGGGGAAGTCACCTCTGACCTCCTAGTCTGCCTGGAAGTTGTGTTACCTAGATATGATTGTTGTCCCTAGGTCACAGACGTACTCTATTTCAACTTATTTTTGCTAGTTTCCCCCTTCTGCTGACTTCCCACGCTTTTCCCACGGTAGCCCTCCACAAGTGTTTTTGTTTCACTAAGGTCCATCTCCACAGTCATGACTCTATTAATCAACAATTCATAGTTGTCTAGGCCAAGTAGTACCATTCTGTTCCTCAGGACTGGCTTTAACCCTCTTTAAAACCTTCTACACTTCAGACAAGTTGTAGAAATTAACTCTGGAGCATATTTGGACAAATCTGAGAACTTCCTTTCATACTCTAAAACTGTCATATTTCCCTGAATCAGACTGGCAAATTCCTTCCTCTTGACATTCCGTAGTGACTGAGGGAAAAAGTGGTCTTTGAATCTCTCTTTAAACTACTCCCGTGTAAAACCCTCTGCTCCTCATGCCTCCTTTAAACTATTCCACCAAGCTGAAGCTCGTCCCACTAACTAAAAGGTAGTAAATGTAATATAGGTGGTAGGCTCAGTAATCTCCATTGCAACTAATATCTTCTCATCACACTCTTCTAGGAACTGTTCAGCCATTTCGGTGTCTGCTACTTCATCATAAGTAGGAGGCTTTATCCTCCTAAACTTCTCCATCGCTATACTACCAGTCTGTCCATGTGGTTGGAGTCCCGTTCTTACTCCTCCATCCAATGTGGCCATAGCAGTTGCCATTTGCTGCAATAAGGCTCCACTATCAACAGCTACAGGCTGGGATATGTCAGGCACTCTAGGGGGCATCTCTTTGGTTCCAACCATCTATGGAACCTCTGCCACTGCACTATGGTACGTTCCTTGCTCCTGGTGGATGGAGGGACTAACTTCCTGTTCTTGTACGTGTGCCTCTCCTCTGTCCTCTCCTCTACCTCAGCCTCGACCTCGGCCTCTCACTCTCCCTCCACATTGTGGCGGCATCTTAACTATACATCGCAGAAGAATACACCATTGTAAGAGCCACCAATAAAAACAACATACTATAGCACACACTACCAATTACACGAAACTACACGATATGATTCAAACTCAACTAAGGAAACATGTAGCACATAGGTCACTTAAACATGTAAAATGATATGCAATACGTCCCATGTCCCTAGATATTCTGACCTAGACTCTGTTACCATCCTGTTACGCCCCAAATCCGAGGACCCGAGAGGTGAGTGATAAACACACATAACATGAACTTGTAACATTATCAGAGCAACACAACGGATACTTAACGGGCCCACAAAATATTATATCATTACAAAATAGTGACAATTACAGCTTAACCAACAATTAGGCTCACATGTTCCACCACAACCTCTTACTATTACATTACCAGGTCTTATGGCCGTTACATCCCAAAATCCAAACTAACATTCATACACATTATAATTTCCTAAATACATAACAACATAAATCGAGTAAGCTAAGGTTGGGGTGGCTCATGCAGACTTATCAAAATGCTTCAGACATTTCATTAGTTCTCCTATGTGGGCTCTGCAAGGACATCTGAAGGGACGTGAGCACTAATCCACCTGTGCCCATGAAACTTCACAATAATATATATATGATGTAAAGCATGGGTAAGCTCAAGATAATACTAGAATGAATTAAAATGCATATTGAAAGCATGAAACTTCACATAATGTTAGAGAATCCCATACAATTAACGTTTCCACGTAGCATTTACATTCATCACAATATTCCAAACATACATGTAGCACATCACCACCATTTCAATTCTGTCACAATGTTATGCCAACAAGTTTTGGTTTTCTTGACCAATCCTTTCATCTTTTCATTTACAATTCTTTCACACAATCATCGGGGGTTGGGTACATAACTAATCATGCTTTAGGATCTCAGTCCAGGGCGATGATACGCCAAAGTAACCATGGATACATAACTAATCGTGCTTTAGGATCGCGGCCCAGGGTGACGATACGCCATAATACACTAACAAAATCGTGGGCTACTAACCCACTGGCTTGAACACCAAACCCTGTGTAGGTTCTAGATCTTTTAACCTGAGGGTATCTCAAGACCCTTCCTATTTTCCGTACTCCATTACACCGGCCAAAAATCAACCATTTCATTTCTTTTCATTATGTTCAACACATTAGGTTACATGAACATCATATACTACTAACTTATCATTGTAATACTACAATATGATGGAAACTTATAATACCACACCAATTCAACCAAACACTTTCCATCTTAAACAAATCAATGTAAACATAAAAAAAATCAGATTTGAATAAAGTTCAAAATCCAGAATTTTTGCATCAATAATGTAACCATGCACTTTCCAACTTATGCTAAAATGTCAAATTACAAAATTTTACAACTCCAACGTAATCATACATTTTCCAACTTATATAAATCAAGTTGAACATGCAAAATTTTAGATTTGATCAAGGTTCAATTCGCAGAAATTTTCATCTCACTTATATACACCTTTGTCCACTTCAAATAGCTTGAAAAAGTAACAATTATACAAGCATCAATTAGGCTCTTTTCATGCACATTTAAATAAAGTTTTTAAGGGTCTTCTAAGGTTCAAAAAGGTTATAAATTTCCAGAATTTTTAGCTTGCTTTAAGGAGTAAAAAGTTTGGGAAAACTAAGTTTCTAAGTCACCGAAACATCATCCAACCACTTGGTTAATTCACCTAAGCATGGCAATTCCTAACTTTTGCAATTTTTCCATTATTTTACACTCAAATACATATTAAAGGAAGTAAGTATCTCCCTACCTCTCCCCTTGGCCGTGAGCTTCAAGAAGGCTAAAGACAAGTGTAAGTTTCTCCCAAGTTGATAATTGAAGTCCTTCCTCCAAGTTTCCTTTCTCTTTAATTCAAATTATCAACCAATTCACCAACACAACCTATAAACAAAATTTCAAAAGCCTATTCCTTTTTTGTTCTCCCTTTCAAGAATTTAAATTAAATTTGCAAGCAACTTTCTCAAGGTTTAGAAGGCTTACCACATTAAGAATTTCCTTTCTTCCCTTTGCTTTCGTCTTTTCTTTTTTATTTTCTCCTCTTCTTCTTCATTTCTTCTTTCTTTTCTTTCCTCATTCTCCTTGGCCGAACCTCCCCCATTGGATTTCTTTTCCTTTTTCTTTCCCTTTGAAATTTTGGTTCTCTCCTTGGCCGAATGGTCCACTTGGTCTTACATGTCACTTTAGTTCCAAAAGTCCTCATGCTCACCAACTCACTAAGACTTTTGGCCATGTCCTCTTTTTCCACCAAACCTTAGTTCACTTGGTTGAGTGGATGGGAGATTTCCATTTAGTTTGGTCCAACTCTAACCATTCCTCAATTTGTTTGGTTACAAGCAGACTAGTCTTCACTTAATTTGGTCAAAATCAAACTAGTTGGTCCATGTTCTTCTTTATTTGGTTCCTAATTTGATCACATGGCATTCTTCTAATTCTTACGACATGGGCCCACCAAATTAATTTCCTTGACTTATGTTAACAAAGACAACAAAACAAACTAAGTTAAAGACAAAACTACACACTCACATACACTCATATTCGGCTAAGGCCTCTTCTAACCGAATTGCCCACTTTTATTTCATCACATGGCCAGTCCAAAAAGTTTTCCCAAGTCATCACCTAGCTCATGTATTTATATATGTAATGCATGGTCAAAATTATGTTATTTTGACTAGGTCAAAATGGGTATTTCTCTTCCACATGGCCGAACACCATTCTTCCAACTTCACCCCCTTTTTCTTATATATCCATATGTATATTAGATGGTCAAAATTGAACCAAATTCTTTCCACATGGATGGCCATGCATTGTTTCAATTTGTCTTTTTCTTTTTCCATTTAAAACTAATTCTTAACACTTGAAACCATACCTCTTTTTTAACACTTAAGAATAATTCTCTAAACACGTGAATTAATTTGAATAATTAACGAGTTTAAACTACTAAACCATAAACTATTGTTGACTTAATTTATTTTAGGCTCCAAACATGTTCTTATTTCCATCTTCTTTCAACAAAATTAAATTCTAGAACTATTCCATGACTTAGAACACAAAACTATCACCAAAGCATGTAAAATTCATCGCACATATTCGTTCAAAAGTCTAGGGTATTACATTCTCCCCTCCTTATAAAAATTTCATCCTCGAAATTTTCTTATACATCAAAGTTAAGAAGGCTCAAGAAAATAAGTCGGGGAATCATTCCTGCATCTCAGATTCACGCTCCCATGTCGACTCTTCAATGTCATGATGCTTCCATAACACGCGGACCAATGGAATCATTTTGCCCTGAAGCACTTGGTCTCGAGTGTCCAAAAATCTGGATCGGTCTCACTTCATACTTAATATTTGAGTCTACCTCCAACTCTGCCTAATTCAACACATGAGTGAGATCCGGAATATACTTTCATAATATGAAGACGTGAAATACCTCATGTTCTCTTGATAGTTGCAGTGGTAATGCTAGTTTGTATGCTACTTCGCCTACCCGTGCCAAAATCTCAAATAGACAAATGTAACGGGGAGATAATTTACCTTGCTTGCCAAAGCAGAATTGCCCCTTCCAATGTGACACCTTTAAGAACACATGATCTCTTACCTGTGTAATACCTTGATTTTTTTTTAAGTGAATGTACATAAGAAATTTGACATGTTTTATACCTCATTTGTAATCCAAGTTAGGGGGTCACTCTCGAACTTTATTCTAGCTTAAAGATGATGACATTAGAGCATATTTAAACCCTAAATTAAATTATGTTAACATTGGTCTAAGGTTTAGGGAATTGGAAACCCTAATTGTCTAAATTAATCTAAGTGATTTGTTAAGTAGTTTTAGGTATTTTAAAACTTCAAAGTGCTAGGGAATTGGCTTAAGATTGAGGGGAATAAATTATTCTAGAGGGTTAGAAAGGTAATTAGGGTTCAAAACATGATTAAGGTGGAAAATGGTGAGGTGGCTAGCCATGTGGAAGAAATTACACAAAATTTTGACTTTTTAACCCTAATTTTGACCTAAGAACATATATGTAAATATGTAAATGAATGAAGGGTAAAATGGTAAATTGGGAAATGAGGTTAGACCGGTCAAAGGAGGTGGAAGAAGAGACAAAATTGGTTGGTGTAGAATGGTGTAGAATTGTGTGGAATATTCTACCAATTTCTAGTTAGCCACATAGTGTATTAGGTGTCCAATTTGATTAATTAAGTGGGTCCCACCATAAGCTTAGGTGTAAAGTTTAATAATTAATTTAA
>JAVXUM010141801.1:0-17408 GCA_035590655.1 Pouteria glomerata | reverse complement strand
ATTGCACTGGCGGGGCAGCCATGGACGATGTCCTAAACGGCCGATGGGTATTGTGCAACCCAATGTGTGCTCGACTTCCGTGGATGGTATGAAAGTGGTTGTGAAAATGGTATGAAAGTGGTTGTGGAAATGAACTAATGGAATGAGTAAAGAAAGAAATTCTAAAGGTGATCCCTTGAGATGGGCATTTACTTGCATGACTTGTGAATGGTGATTTATATGTGAATGAGATTTGTGAATGGTGATTTATATGTGAATGAGACCTGTGAATGGTGATTTATATGTGAATGGGACTTATGAATGGTGCTTCATATGTGAATGAGACTTGTGAATGGTGTTTTATACGCGAATAAAATTGGTGAATGACGCTTCTTCTTATGAAAGTTAAACACTCTTATGCTTATATTATCTTCATTCAGTTAAACGTACTTGAGATCGGGAATGATATGTAAAGTTAAATATTGAGCTATACTTTATAACATGAGGACTACGGTTCATGATGATGAATATGTTCTTATTGTTCCTATATTGTCTGCTTCTCATTCATTTTAAGTATGCCTCATATGCATATTAGCTTGAAGTAAAGTGAGCACACGTGGTTTAGTGCTCACGTCCCTACAGTTATGAATGCAGGACCCACATCAGGAAGGATAAAGAATAACTAGAAGATAGATGACTGGTATGTCAGTTCGGGATAACTTGTATATCTTGGCAAGAGAGTGACATGTGGATATGTATAAAGTGAGGTGATGAGAGACATTTACCTTATGTTGCAAATGTAATGGCCTTTAGGCCCAGTGATGTATAACAGTTAATAAAATGAACTTGTTATCAATTAATGAGATGTCTTTGGGAAATAAGTGGAAATGTTGGTGAGTATAGAATTACTTTCACCACTTAGAATGCATGTATATTGAACAGGTTTACCGGGTATGATTAGAATGGTATTTATGTTATAGTGTGGGTTCATTACGTTACCATTGTGCTTGCTCTGATGCGTGGACGGTAATTCATGGTTTGTGTGAATCTCATGCTCACTCTCCGTGCCTTCGGGTGCGGGGCGTGACATAAATAAAGCTAGGTTTAGCTCCAATTTCGTGCCAAACTTGTCATACTTAGGTACCCAAAACTTAGCCAATTTTTGCCATACCAATTAGGGGTTTTTTCCACACTTTCAATACATGATTCTAAACAAAATTACAAGCTTAAAAGACTGTTTGAACACTGAAATTCCAGTCCTTAGCCGGTTATACTTTTTCTTCCATTTCTTGGTTTCTAAGTCTCCAAATTGATATGTTTTTGCACCAAAACTTAATCAAACTTGGGGGAATTGAATTTTAGTGGAATCTAGAGAATTTAAGCCTTCTAGGAACTGATTTCCAACCTTTAAAACCTGAGATTTCCAGCCCTAAAGTTTTTCAAGAAATTGTGACCTTTTTAGGGTTTTTAGGTACCAAAAAGCTACAAACGTGCACAAATTTTTGCATACACTTTAGAAAATCAATTTTATGAAAACCCTAGGATTTCTAAACCCTAAAACCTCTATTTTTCAGTCCCCAAAAGGGGAAATATGAAGCTCTCCATATGTTTAGTTTTTTGGCCATTTTAGTGAGCATATAGCTATCTTAGCTAGTTTTCAATATTTTCACAATTGTTTTTCTAAATTTTCCAAACTCAACTACATATACAACACTCCAAACATACATACATACATAAATGAAGTAGAGTGGAGTATCCCTACCTCAATATTGAGTCAAAATCTCCAAGGAAATTGAAAGAGAAAATATAATGCTTCCAAGGCTCCAAACTTGAAAATTTCCACCCTTTTTCTTCAATTCTCTCCTTCTATGATTTAATTCTCCAAAAATTCCTAAAGAACACCATGTTTATTAAATTTCTCCTTCCAAATAATTAAGTTAACTCTTCCCTAAAATTAATTTAGGAACAATTGAAAATAAGTTACCTCTTTTAGTGTAAATTTCTTCTTCCTAGTGTTCTTCCCCTTTGTTTTTCTCTTATTCTCCTTTCTTTTCTTTTCTTTTTCTTCCTTTTCTTTTCCCATTCTTCTTGGCCGAATCCCCTCTAATATTTCTCCCTTTTTATTATGTTTCTCTTCTTTATTAAATGGTTTTCCCTTGGTCTTTATGTTTGGCCGAATAAGTCTCACACATATACATACACAAATGCCTTGGTTCCAATTTTTCCTCATCCGGCCAAGTACTCTTTTTGTCCACACTCATGTGATTCTTTTGGTTCACTTTGGAAGACTCATTTCTACTTCGGTTCATTCCAAACCAATTCTCATTAAATTTGGTCACTATCCAACTAAAATTTCTAACTTTGGTCAACATGAAACCAACTTTTCCATGTTATTCTACTAAGTCTTCCTAGTTTTCTCCAACCCTTTTGATTTCTCATTACATCACATGGAAGCCTCATAAGTCCAAACTAAGGGTCCCACAACATTAATTCACTTGACTTATGCCAATTAAGTTCACAAAACAACAAAACACCACATATTCTCAACATGGCCGAATGGTTCATGGCTCTCGGGTAGAATGTGTTTCTCCCCATTCCAATGGCTTACATGCTCCAATTGGGAGATTCCGCAAGGTCTTATGTATATTCAAACATATATATATATATCTAGTAAGCTTAGTCTTCCCATTTAAATGGATTGGGACCCACCAAAAGACTAATACATCACAAAAGATGACAAACAAAGCAAGCTCATTTGGCCAAAATTCCTCTTTTATTCCTCTTTGGCCGGTTATACATTCTCCAATATATATACATATATTCACTTGGTCTTCCAACTTAAATGGCATGGGACCTACCATATTGACTAAGGAAAAGACAATTTTTCTACACACACAAATACCATCCGGCCAAGGTCTCTATTTCTTTCCATGCAATTGATTCACATGATAAATGGGTTCAATTCCAACTAATTCCCACTTAGTTTAGTCAACATCCAACTAATCCTCCTAATGTTGGTCAATTTCCAACTAATCTCCCAAACTTTCTCCTCAAAGTTGGTCCAAGTCCAACCAATTCTTCAAGAATAGGTCTTAGTCTTCCAATCTCCATGAACCACCCGAATGTTCTCTTCCAAACAATTCAATTTCATCACATGGCTTTTGGTTTTAAAGTCTTCATATATGGCCCACCTAATTAAGTATCTTGACTTACTTAAACTAATGCAAAGAAACAATCAAAGAAAAGACAAAATCACTCACACACACTCTTATTCCATTCGGCTAAAGTGATCATCAAATTTCCTCCCACATGGTTGGTTACATAATGGTCCAAATAGTCCAAATTTGAGCAACACAATTTGATGAAATGGTCAAAATTGACACCCCCTCATCCACATGGCCGAATCATCCTTTTGAACTTGCTAACTAAATTCTAACTAAAGCCTTTGCACTTGAACTTAAAGGCCTCCCTTTGCACTAACTTTCTAACTAGTCTTCCAAGGCATGAACTAAATGGTCTTCTCCCAAAGAATATTCCCATATTTGAAATAAATGATTCTTTGTACACCTAAACTCACTTCCTACCACTTTAAATCAAAATAACTCTCTTTTAAATTCTTAGAATTAATTCTCTAATCACTTAAACTAATTTAAACAATTAGGGGTTTAAATTACCAAGCTTTAATCTAATATTAACTTAATTTATTTTAGGTTCTAGACATGTTCTTATTTCATCATCTTTAAGTAAAATGGAAGTCTAGAATGATATCCAATTTAGCTCCAAGACATGTAATGTTCGTTCCACACACACTAAGTCAAAAGTTTAGGGTTTTACACATACTCATCTCTGAGGCCTTCCAAAAGTCCTAATTCATGTTCATTCAAAAGTCTCAGGTATTACAAAAAAGAATATTTACCAGTTTAATATTCAAGGATAATTTAATTTCCTTCTTCCTAAAAGCAACATTGTTTTTCTTTTACTCTTAATCCTAACGTAACTCGTTATCTTCTTCTTATGTGGTTGGTCTCTCCTAATCAAACTCCTGAATTCACCCGTGCTTATAGGACTCATCACCAAATTGATTCCAAAAGAAAATCAGAGATCTACCCAACATGTACTATATATTCAAAAAACCAAAGATCTATAAGTTTGTTAACTCTAACAAATATATATATTGTAGACATTCCAATTTTGCTCTGTTACTTAAAAATTACAATATTTAATACTTTTACTTGAATAGTGCTCTACTAATTAACCTTCCTTAATTGTAGGGCATGTCAAAGCACTAGAATTGAACATAATAAAATGACGATCATACCCCTGAAAATGGGAAAAGTCAAGCTGAAAGCCTAGATCAAGGTGGACACTACCAAACTACACAGACGTATCGAAGACACCAAACAAACAACTTCTACACTAAAAAATATCCAAAATCCAAAGTTAAGGGTCAATTTGGTCCAAAAGTCAAAAATAACCTTTATGGTCCGACATACGTAAAGGACGACATTGACTAGATACCCAAATCAAGCCAAAAAATATAAGAAGATAAAGAACATCCCAAAATATGTTAAATGATATGAAAATAGGCTCAAAATAGCCAAAATTTCGATTTAGTGGTCATCTGCATCCCACCGGCTTAAAGTGACTCCTACCAATTAAAAGGAAGCTGCCAGTGCACTAGACACAAATTGAGCCTCCAGAAAAAGTTGGAAGAGCTCCAAAAATTCAAAATCATAGTAAAGAGACAATTCTTGAAGTAACCCCTTAGCTAAGCCAAACCAGATCAAGCATCTGGGTATACCTTAGGGACCAAGCCTCAAAGAGTCACCAATGATCTACCATTTACCCAAAGCTCCCGTATGTCAATTTGATATCACAGAAGGATTCCTCATACCCAAAAATGATAGGAATAGTCATCTTGGTGGTGCCCCTAAGGGTCAGGTAAAAGGTTTGGGTGGCTTCCTTTTGTTTTAGCCCGTTTTAAAGCAATATTTTTCAAACATACCTAGCTCGATTCTAAAGAATCCAAATTGAACCAAAATTTGACCTAATTGGTTCAATTTTCTCTAAAAGGTGTCTAGGAGGCCTTTAGGGCTCTTAAAAACTGTCCAAAACTTTTTGAAATGGTTCGAACATGTCAGGGCAGAACCCGAACATTGCCTAAACTGGCCTAAGCTTGGAGCTACTAGACAAAATGGCCTATTTTTTACCTTTATGATGACCTAGAAGTCCCAATTTTTATATTTTGTAATTTTGAATATATGTATAAAGAAATAGAAGATAAATGGAATTTATTTGCGTTGAACTTGACTACTAGGGCCTAATACTATTAATGAAATAATTTTAGATTGGAGGAAAGTGAGCTTGAAATAAACAAATACCAAAACAAGCCCAATAGAGTTGGTCCCAAGAGCACACCCAAGAAAGGTCTGGCGACCAGCCAAGGCTAAGGCCGGCCACCTGATGGTTGTCAGTTTGATTTGTTGCATGAGTTTTATCTGTCTTTTCTTTCTCACCCTTATGGTGAAGGAAGAGAGTAGGTTGCTATGGCAACCTTGGGCTCCAAGAATTTGCTTAATATATATTTATATGGTATATGTATGTTTGGTTAGTTGGTCAAAGAAAGAAAGAAAGGAAGAGAGATCATGAGAGAGCCAATGAGCGCTAATAATCGATAAGTATATCAAATTTCTTTTGTTTCAAATTAAATATATAAAAATGAAATTGAACTCGATATGGGCATAATGGTATGAAAATCTTAATGTTAGGATAAATAGTTTAGGTGTACGATCTTCTCGAAGATTTTTTGGTTTGCCGATGAAGCCATGTTCTATCATCAGCTTATTTTTTTGGTCCATTCTTCACTTGAGGTATGAAAATTCTTGCATTTTACGTACATATATGATGTGTAGAATTACATAGGCTATTGTTATATATATTTGATGTTTTAAGTGTCTGTTATGGAAGAAAACTTAAGTGATACATTTGTATATGTACATGTATATGTTAGTTGCTTTAGAAGAAATTGTAAGCTAACAATATGTTCTATAATTCATGAAACCTTAAATTGGTTGTTTAATTGGTATCACCCAAGTTGTATAATGTTGTTTAAGCAAGGAATTCAAAGCTTGTAAAAATTGAAGAATTAATATTGAAAATCGGAGCAAAATAGAAACAAAGCCTCACACTTGAACATACTACCCACATGCGGAGTGCCCAAGACCATTCTTAGTGGGGTGCACCACTTTTGGGGCACACTAGACGAAACCATGTTGGGGGCACTACTTTTGATGTGCAATAAACCAAACTAAGGGCACACTAAACCAAGCCATGTGGGGCGTACCACTTTTGGTGTGCACTAGATCAAGCTATATGGGGCGCATAGAGAGGAACCCAGTGGGCCTCAACCCCTTCTGTCAAGCTTACTATTTTAATTTTCCTTTGGCTATCATTCATGATATTGAGCTAAAAATGTTAGAATACTAATTGTGCATGATATTTAAATTCATCCAGTGTGTTTGATTTAACCTTACGATCTAAAGATTGTGTTTAATGATTTGAAATGAGATTATTTGTTAGTTAAGTTGTGAATTGAAGATGCATGAGTTTTATGATGATGTTATGATATTGGAAACTCTTGAATAAGATCTTAAGTAATAAAAATGGAAAGATAAGAAAATGATGAATTGTGATGTATTGAGTATTAAGAATAAGTTAAGAATATGGGTCTAATAGGAATATTGTTATTGTTGTGCATTGATTAATTGAGATGGTGAATATATGATAATGGTTATAAGATTATAAATGAAATAAGATGATATTGTGATTGATATTATGAGAAAGAGATAGAGGGAACGTGAAAATAGGAAAAATACAGAGATTACTCTAGGATTAAGAAACCTGAAACCTGCGCAGGGATTAGTATTCATGCCTATAGGTTAGTAGTCTAAAGCATGATGTATATTGTGACTAATCGTGACTTTGGATGACGACAGATTTTCCATTTATCTTCGTGTTAAGTGTTAACTCATAAATACGACGTTAGTTGTACTCACCTTGTAGTTGTGATTAATAATGTGAATGTGGTTATGAATTGATAAAGATGAGATTAAGAAAAATAATAATTGAAATTGTTGTTGAAAACTATGATGACGATTCCAATTATTTGGTTTTATTGAGGTATTGTGATGGTATTGAGGATATTGATTTTTATAATAATTACATTTCATATTATCGCTTTACATATTATACATGTTGGTATTATGTATTTTTGGTACAAGTAATTAGTGTTCACGTCCCTACAAATTTTCCTGTAGGTGTTAAACCTAAATATCTAGGTGAACATTGATTTTCCTAAACCTAAATATATAGGTGCGTATTGATTTGGGTTAGAAGTTGCATAGCTATTGTAGACATTTGACTCTCATTTATTTAAGTTTAATATTATTTGGAACTGCAATATTATGTTAATTTTGAAATTTATTCGATTTGATTGTCAAGGCCATAATACCTATGTTTACTTACTTTGCGGGATGTGTTGGAGCATGTTAAGCCGAGGCTTGATTATTATTATTATTATATATTGCTCTAGGGTGCACTACAAGAAGATAGAGAATAGGCGAGGAAAGTTTTTGTGAGGAAACTTTTTTCCTCACCAATGGTAAGCTTTAGGTGAGAAAAATAACAGTTTCTCATAAATAGTTTGAAGACTTTTTACAAGGAATAATTTCCTCATTAATAGTCATTTTCTGCAAGGATTTTAGGATTTCCTCGCTATAGAGTCGAAAATATGGTGCCAAAAAAATTGACAGGTGCGGGAGAGCTTTTGGAAGTACTATAGGCGAAGAAATTTAGTTTTCTCGCTAATAATATAGTATAGGCGAGGAAATTTGTTTTTCCTCACTAATAATTAATCAATTTTTTTTTAATTATTATAAGCAAAGCCATTTAGTTTTCTCGATAATAATAGAGTATAGCCGAGAAAATACACATTTCCTTGGAAATAGGGAAGCAACTTTTTAAAGTATAGGCGAGGAAAGTATAGTTCTTTGCTAATAGTAATGTATAGGCAAGGAAATATTAATTTCCTTGTTAATAATCAAAATACTTTTTTCATCATAGGTGAGGAAACTAAATTTCCTCGCTAACTGTGTGTACTATAGACAAGGAAATTTAATTTCCTCGCTAATAATTGGCTATAGGCAAGGAAATATTATTTGTCTCAGTAACAGTTAAGCCATTTTGTAACTATAGGCGAGGAATGTTAGTTTCCTTGTTAATATTTGGGTATAGGCAAGGAAATATCTATTTTCTCACTAGTAGTACTTAACTCTCGTAAACTTATTTGCACAACGGAGATGGTATGTTTAACAATATCCTTCATTTTCTTCGTACCCAAACCTATTTTAGAGATAAAAAATTTTTTCATACCCATCTCAATTACATAATAAATTTTTCGTCCTCATTATCATTTACTCCCTAAACATACTAATTATTATAAATTATATATAATAAATATTAAAAATTATTCTAAATATTATATATAGCAAAGAAAATATATATTTTATATATATTAAATGAAAATTAAAATATATATATATTATTAAATAAGTATTTAAACGGCTATGGAGGAAACGAGGTGGGGACTATCATACTCGTCCCTGTACCCATTCGAGTAACACCTTAAAATGTCAATATCCACGTCCTCGCTATTAATATCCCAACACCTACCTCGAACAAGGCAGATGGGACAGATACCCATCGAGTACAATTAATTTTGACATCTCTATTTACACTTCATATATGTATTACATACTTATAACGATATAAAGACCTTTGTGTAAAAGCTCAATTCAATACATAATTATAATATTATAAATATTTTATTTTGTAATATAATTTTTTTAAATAACATATGTTGGAAGTAACTTACCAATTATTTTAAGATATTTTAATAAGTGAGAATGTAATTACAATATAATTTATTTTTAAGAAAAATCATTTATAAAAATAAATTACTTTACCATAATGAAATTTTTTATTTCTAAGTTTTTTTTAAAAAACTTTTATTATAAAAAAATTTAAATTAAACTTTTGAAAGAAAAATACTTATGGTATGTTTGACAAATATGATTTGTAGATTTAATTTTATATATATACCCTTATTTTTTAACAAATATTTCATAATTTATTTATTTTAATATTTAAAACATTTACATTTTTTATTACATTTTATTTCATTACATTATTTTAAAATATTGTTATCTATTCTTTTGTAGATTCAAGAGTGTTTCTTCAAATTTGTAAATATTTTTTTATAAGAAAATAATTATATCTTTTTAAATTATATATTTAAAAAATTATAAAATGCCATAGGTGAGGAATTGTTTTTTCATCGCTAAAGTCTAATTCTGAAATTCAAAGTATATAGTAACCATTCTCAAAGCATTTCCTTCTTCTGCCTTTGCTCCACCGCCGTATTCTTTGCCGCCAAATATAACGGTCGCCGTCTTCGCTGCTCATCTCACCGTCTCCGCCGCTCATCTCACCGTCTCTGTTGATTGGTTTCAATCTCTTTCCTCTATCTCTCTCTCTCTCTCTCTCTCTCTCTCGTTGTGTTCTGTGTGTTAAACCCTAGAACTTGTGATAGAAATTGATTTGGAGAAAAAGTCACAGGCAGGTGATGCCTGGTTAGATGCATCTCTTTCTTGCATCACTGAACTTATTTCTTCAACCAAATTAGAGTCAATAGGCACATATTGTTCCCCAAATCTTAACCTGGGACCTTGCCATTGATGTTCGTCTAGTGAGTGTTTGAGCAATGGGGATTTTCGGAGGTTTGTTAGGGCTAGGAGAGAACCGAATCTCTGCCGAAGGACGCTGTTGAGCCCGAGAACCTCTGACCAGAATCCACACTCCGCTTAGCTTTAGAATCCTCACCGAAGATAATCTTTTGATTTTCTGGGCGTTATATTTGTGGGGCTTGATTTTTGGGGTCTCAATTTATAAACCCTAAATCATTGCCCCTTGTTTGTTTCTTCTCTTTCTTCACTTTTCATTTGATTTGATGAAGATTTGAAGTCAGAATGGCGAGGTTAATAGAAGAAGGTAGCAGTGGTCATGGATGGATGAATTTGAAGTCAATGAGGATAACTTCTGTGGGATGTAGGTTTTGGATTCGATCAGCCATTGACTCGTATTCAGTCGCATGTGAAGCGTTCTCTGAACATACCACCCAACCAAACTTTTGTTGGGTCTTTTCAAATTCTTTGTTTCTCTTCTCTGTCATCTTTTATGTTGGGCTTGAAAAAGTAAAATTAATTCTGGGAATCGTTTGTTGCTGCCAGCGCATGAGTTGCTTAGGAAATCAAAATCAAAGTTAGAGCCTAATGTAGCTGATATTGTTGAGAAATCTCCAAATGGTCGATACATTCGGGTATGATAAAAATTCACTCTTTGCATTTGGATTCCTATATGAGCAATATGTATTTAATTATTCCTATAAGCAGTGCTGCCTCTGACACTCCCAGGTGACTTTTTTACAACTACTAAGTGCCTCTCATGATTGAATTCTTAAGATAGTGGAAATATGCAAGCAGAGGGACTGACATTTTAGTTCAAGGACTCACATTATGTGTTGTACTTCCGAAAAGTTTAATATATTTTTCCTTTCTCTTTGTGCCTATTGCTTTATTAAGTAAAATGAGTGCTAGCTATTAATGTTTCCATTGTTACATTTATTTCCTTGCTAAAATAAAGCATAGGCGAGGAAATCAATTTTCTCACCAAAAGATAAGAATACGCGAGAACATTTATTTCCTCACTAAAATGAAACCTTTTAGCAAGGAAAACCTAGTTTCTCACTAAAAGTAACTATTGGCGACGAAACTAAATATTCCTTGCTAAAAATTATAGGCGACCGAGGATAAACGAGGAAATCTGTGAGGAATATGTTTCCTCGCTGATTATACTTAAAAAGTGTAATTACTACATCAATAAATTAGAACAAAATACCTTGCATATAGTATTAAATTACATATTTTATTATAATTTATACTTATATATTTTGTTTCTTTTATTGCAGTGAATATGATGGCTTTTCTTTGATAAATGACAAAGAAAATGGAGAAAATAAAGCGGAGGAATATCAAGAAATCATGCCCAAAGATAAAGGAATTGATGCGTTGGAAGCAAAGGGAGGCCAAAACATAGAAGAGGAAAATGCACTTGCCGATCCCAACCACCTACTTGCCGGTCCCCACCATCGAGAGCAAGGAAGCCTAGCGAGTGAATTTACACTAGCCGGTCCGGACCACCAATTTTCCGGTCCCAACCGCCAAGTGTGCGATCAACACAAGACTTAAAGGAAAAACTCTCTGTGGTCCGGACCACCCGCGCCCCGGTCCGAACCAGGTGTCCAGAATTAATTCCGCGAGTTGTTTTTAGGGTTTCCAAAGGAAGCTATAAAAGCCAACCTTGGACACTTTTTGAGAGGACTTCTCTTCCACATTTTTCCAGCCGTTTTTCAAAGTTTTTAATTTAGTTTAGATTAGGTTTTATTTTATTTTTTTCTTGAAGATATTTCAGAGTGCACTGCTGCGTTTTTAGTTTTCTTCCGTTATGTTCGTGTTACGATTATTGTTCAAGCCTTCGAAGTATGGTATTTCATTATCTTTAATTTAATCAAAGTTTAGTTCATTATTTTGATGTTTTTTTAGTGTTTTCTTGAATGATTTGATTTCCCTTTCAAGTTCGAATGTTCTTCGTATGCGTAGTTAGAACAAAGGGTTTTCGTTTCGCTATTTTGTTTCTATTTCTTTCGCTTTTATTTGTAGTAGTTTAACTTATTTTCTTTATTGCTTTAAGATGTTTTATGCGAATATGTTTGGCTAGAAACCCTAAGCCTTGATTTGGTGATTCAAAATAGGGTTAGGAAATCTAGTTAGCTTAAAATCCTAAGGGTAGATACGCAACGTGTATGCGCAAGCGTATATACACCTTCTTTTGGATTTCGTTTTGTTTTACGAAAAGAATTTCGAAAACAAATTTCTTTGTCTATATTCTCTGAAATCACTAGAAAATAATTTTGGTTCTTTAAAACCCGTTTTCAAACCTTTGACGTAAGCAAATTGAATCCAAAACCACGAACTTTTTAAAAAGAAAATTTTCCAACTTCGTAATCCATTCGACGTGAGTACGAAGTTGAGTAAGTAGCGAATTAAACTTTTAACATAATATCTTCCGATTCTAGTTTCCCTTCTTTGTGAAACGTGAAACTTGAATTGTAATTATGTGTTTAAACTTTTAACGAAATATCTTCCAATTCTTATTTCTCTTCTTTTCAGAAAAACTTGAAATTTGAATTGTGGTAAAAACTTAAGAGTTTTAGTTACAAGATTCTCCTTCACTTGAAAATTGAATATCAAATCAAGATTACATTACTTTGCTTGAATTTAGAAATTCCTATTTCTACGTATTTTTATAAAAGGTTATTTAGTTACCAATTTAGTTTCCTTGAATAATATCTGTTAGTTATAATTATCTTTACATTAGTGTTACTTATTGCTGTTTAGAAAATAATAAGAAAATCCCTTCCATAAAACTTTCCAAATTTAGTTTTAAGCAAACTTAAAATTAGAAAAATCTAGAATTAACTTAGAAACTAAAACCTTAAGCTCCCTGTGGATATGATCCTGGACTCACCAGGTAAAACTACACCACACACCCTTGCACTTGGGGGTTAAGTTTAGACGCACTATTTAATAGCGGTCAAGTTTTTAACAGGAGTTTTAGCGAGGAATTGTTTCCTCGCCTATACCAAGAATTCCTATAGTAAGTGTTAGCAACAGTCAGAGCACCAAATGCAGTGGAGGGTCTATTAGGCAGTATCTATTCTTCGTTCGCCTCAGTAGTGATGACCTGCCCACTCCCACCAAAGTTCAAGGTGCCAACTATGGATTCATTCGATGGATCGCAAGATCCATTGGATCATTTAGAGACATACAAGATGCTGATGCTCATCCACGTTTATTCAGATGAAAGCATGTGCTGAGTTTTTCCGATCACGCTCAAGGGAGCTATCCGTATATGGTTCTCAAAGATCAAACCGGGCACGATCGCCAACTTCTCTGAGCTCAGCAAAATCTTTGTGAGCCATTTTATTGGTGGTCAGAGACAGAGGAAACCTGCCACTTATCTCCTCACTATCAGGCAGGGAAAAGATGAAGCCCTAAGGGATTATGTGGGGAGATTTAATAAAGAAATTCTAGAGGTTGATGAGGTTGATGAAAATATGGTCATCACTGCTTTCATGAGTAGGTTAGGTCACCCAGGTTTATAGCATCCCTGGTAAAAAAGACACCATCTAATATTATTAAGCTCATATTTCAAGCTTAGAATTATATTAATGTGGAAGATGCCATGAAGGCGAAGAAAGATATTAATAGAGCTGGAAGCTTCAAAATTGATAAAAAAAAAGCAGAGTGGGCTGGATAATGCCCGAGATAGCAAAGATGCCAAGAATAGAAGGTTTGATAACCGGCCTGATAAAGGACCGAGGAGGTTCAAGCATAGACGGTAGTTTACTCCATTGAACACGTGGTTGGAGAACGTGTTCTTTGAGATTCAAAACGACTTTAATATGAGATGGCCAAAGAAGCTGAAAACCCTAGCTAATAAGAAGTCCCGAAACAGGTACTATAGGTTTCATAGGGACCATAGTCATGACATAGATGATTGTTATGACCTTAAGTGCCAAGTCGAAGAATTGATCAATCGGGGAAGATTAGCTCGATTTGTGGCTTGACGGAATGAGAGAATGCCTAGGCGTAAGACGCCTAAGCACCAAAGCCCAAAAAAGAGGAGCTTGGACAAGATGAGTTCCGATCGGTAAATGACAATCAACAACTGATCAGGGAGATCAGGGTGATCTCAGGAGGCTTTGCGTTGGGGGGAGACTCTTCATCCAGTTGGAAGAAATATGCTCGGGAGTTGAGCAGATCGAGAGGTCTACTTGATCGACCGACTGGAGAAGAAGATGAAGGCAGAATCTTGACCGATTGCCTTCACAGATGAAGAGGTGAATGAGGTCTGCCAACCTCATGACGACTCCCTGGTAATTATGGTCATTATTGCTAATTTCAAGACGTGGAGAATTTTGGTTGATAACGGGAGATCAGCAAATATCCTTTACTGGGGGGCATTTGAGAAAATGAAGATCAGTCGGGAGAAGCTGAGGCCAGTGTCCTCCCCATTGGTTGGTTTCACCAAAGACTGAGTTACCCCGCTTGGGTCAATTGCCTTACTAGTCACGTTGGGAGATGAACTGTACTGGGCAACGAAGATGATTAAGTTCTTGGCCGTGGATTGCCCATCGGCCTATAATGTAATTTTGGAGAGAATGACACTTAACCAATTCTAAGCGGTCACATCCACTCATCACCTTTGAGTCAAATTCCCAACCAAAGATGGAGTTGGATGTGTCAAGGGCGATCAAAAGATGGCTTAGGAATGTTATATGTTTTCTTTGAAAGAGGAAAAGTCGAATGAGGCATTAATAATTGACGGAATTGAGGTCCATGACAAAGAAGAAATAAGGAGGGGATAGCTAGAGGGAGAGCTAGAGGATCTCACTATAAGCTCCATCGATCAGGGGAGAACGGTTAAAGTTGGCTCAGATACTCCTGAACCCCTGAAGAGTAAAATAAAAGATTTCCTGTTGAACAAGGTGGATGTCTTTGCCTGGTCTCACGAAGACATGCTGGGAATAAGTACGAGCATGATTGCTCACCATCTGAATATTTTTCCAATAGCAAGACCAATAAAGCAGAAGAGGAAGATTTTCTGCCCAGAGCAAAACGATGCGATTGTCGAGGTAGTTAATAAGTTAATAAAAGCAAAATTCATTCGAGAGATCCATTACTCCTCTTGGCTGTCAAACATTGTGATGGTGAAGAAGTCAAACGGCAACTGGCAGATATATGTGGACTTCACTGATCTGAATAAAACTTGTCCAAATGATAGTTTTTCCCTGCCATCCATTGACTTGTTGGTGGATTCCACAGCAGGTCACGAGCTATTATCCTTCATAGATGCATTCTTGGGTTATAACGGTTTGTCAAATAACAGTCTTTGGACTGCAATAGGATGTCCAAATAGCAGAAAGAAGAGAAGCCTTTTTATTTTATAATATGTGTCCGGTCTCCGGACCATTACTATCGTGGTGTTTGGCTAGTAATTAGGGTTTTTGAACCACTCGATCGAGATGTTTGGACAGCAATGAAGAAAAGAGAAGAATTTTTTTTAGGATATTAAAATAAATTAAACCTAAAAACTAAAATTGAGTTTCCCAGCAACAGCGCCAAAAAGTTGATCGTGTTTAAATATTGCGTCTAAATTAACCCCTAAGTCTAAGAGTATGCAATGTAATTTTAACTCAGCGAGAACGAGGTTGAATCCTCAAGGAACTTATTTATTAGTTTATAAGTTTTAAAGATTTGTTACTACTGAGTTCACTACGACAGGATTTGCAAAATTCTAAGAATATGACCTTTCTAAATCCCCTAATAAATTCACTAATCAAATAGCACTGAATTAAATAACTAAATTTAAACTTATATAATTAAATGCAAGAAAATAATAAATAATCTAATGAGATATTAAGATAATCAAGGAACAAGAAGTTAATTTAAAGCGAGATGGAATTCAAATAACTAGAATTCTTGATTCAACTATCAAGTTCGGGTAGAATAATCTTTCACAATTCGATGTGTCATAAACTACAATTTAAATTTCACATAACAGGATAAATTGAAAGATATTTTCATGAGAGTTCTCAAAGTTTCCACAAGCACAATTCTATTCTCATGTTGAGGATTATAAAACTAGAAGATTTTCTTTTGTAGTACTTATGGTTCAAATCTAATTTATTTATTTCAAAATTTTAAAAGAAATTATTTTTATCCAAAAATCTTTATCAGTTATTATAAAAATATGAACAAAGATTTTCGTTTTCGATAATCTTTTTGTAAAAATAAATCAGATTTGTAATGAATTAATGGATTTATACATAAATGTTTTCACATCACATGCATAACCCTAATGCATTATAATGATCCAGTATTCCACCCTCCTTTTGATTTGTTGAATCAAGATGAAGCAGTTTAATTCAACATTAATTTAACATTCGCAATATAGATCGTTGAATTTTAATCTAATAATTTTTTATTTTGATATCATCCCTATCGTTTTATGTGTGTAATTAATTATAAGTTTTCAGTAGAGTTTAAAAAAAATTAATTTTTAATAGTTAAATTTTTTTATTAATTTAACATTTTTATTCTCTACCGCTTAAAGAAAGTCTAATAGGTAAGAAGATAAATTTAATTATTTGAAAAAAAAGTCACAAAATTTGATTAGCTAAAAAGGTAAGGTTTTAGCTTTATTTCCGAACACCCACTTGCCTTTCAATAAAGTTCGTCATAATATTTATCAGGGCAGTTATAAAAAAAAAAAGAGTCACAAAATTTGATTGGCTAAAAGATAAAGTCTTACCGTTACTTTAGAACACACACTTACATTTCATAATACTTGTTAGAGCTGTTACTAAGGGCCGTTTGGTAATATTTTTATTTTTTATTTTTCTATTTTTAATTTTAAAATTTTAAAAACTTACAATAAAAATATATTTATTAAATTTGTTTACGTTTTTTTTGTTTCCAAAAAAATAAAAACATAAACAGAAAAATAAAAACATTCCAAAAGGTATTTTCACTCTATTTTTTTTCTGTTACAAATATTTTGGTCTCATTTTAAACATTGTCCATTTTAATATAATATAATAATATAATTATAATATAATATTATATTAATATAATAGAATGTATTATAGTATAATAATTTAAATTATTAATATTATATAATAAAATACAATATAATAATTTAATTATTATATATCATAATAATATAATATAATAATGTATAATATGATATAATATAATAATTAAATTATAATATAATAAAATATAATATAATAATATTTAATATAATATAATATTTTTTAAAAATAAAAAAATAATAATTATCAACAAAATTACGTTTTCAAACGCAATTTTAGTTTTCATTTCAAGGAAGAAAAAATGACAATGAAAAATACAAAATAAAAAATAATAACAAAAAAAAATGATAATATTACCGAACGCCACAAAAAAGATATGGTTTTAGCTTTTACTTCCGAGCACACACTTACATTTCATAATATTTGTCAGGGCAGATATTAAAAGATAATGTTTTAGCTTTACCTCTGATTACGCTTGAAAAGTGTAATTACAAACCCAATAAATTAGTAGGTTTATGTTTATAAATCTTATGTTTTATTATTATTTTGAACTTATATGTTTGTTTCCTTCATTGTAGTGAAAACGACGGAATTT
>JAVXUM010141772.1:0-17421 GCA_035590655.1 Pouteria glomerata | reverse complement strand
TGTTGAAAGTGATCATCTATTTTCTAGTATCAGTGGAAGATCTTTTCTTGATAGTAATAGCACTTGTATTTAAATTAAATGCTAGGCTTAGATCCATTTCATCGTGGCTAAGAAGATGTGGAAGTATGACGAATGTGTTAAACTTTGATTGGACTCTTTGATATTCTATATTACCTCTATAGTTATCATGCAAATATTTTGGGTTTCTTTTATCTGTCATTCACTAACAAAAGGATGATAAATCCATTTACTAGTGGTAGTGCTTTTTGTTGATGATGATGTCAACATATATTAAATTTATATTTATGTCACATACATACACTGATGATAAATTATACCTCAATGTTGGTTTTTTGTCCCTTCACAAATGCAGGGGTGTTTTACTGTGGGCATCCGGGTCTTGTTGGAGAGTTAAAATCTCGAGCTTTGAATTTCTCTCACAGCACCAACACCAACACGAGAACCAAATTTGAATTTCATAAAGAAAATTTTTGACCACAATTGATGAGAAGACTTGAAGACCTCCCCCCATTCCGAAATTTCTCATAGAACTCTCACAATCATCATCCATCGGTCTCTCATGTATGGAGATCCTCCCTACTTAAGTTGATATTTTGTTATGTTATGTGGTGTCTCTATTTGTCCGGGTTGGCTGTCCAAGCTAAGAAGTTCGGTTTGGATGTAGTTTAATGGATGACGGTGAGATGGTCCCGGTGGAAATGGAGAATATAAAAAATCAATCAGTTCATTATTGGTTTTGAAATATTTATGTTTTGGTAGCTTTTGAATGTTTCTGAAATGTATAATTTTTGTGTTTTGAAAAATGTTTCTTTATTGTATAATGTTTTGATTGGTTTTGAACAATAATAATTTATATAATGTTAAATCATTGTATGCTAGCAATAAAGTCTTTTCACATGGTGGAATGATTGATTCACCTTTTATATGACTTTCATTATCTTGAATTAATCTGTTTATAGTTGATTGGCAGGTAGGGCTACAGCCCAACCGAGCTTTACTTTACTTAAGCTTGGCTCTAATTATTAGCATGGTTCGAGCTCAGCTCAGAAACCAACCAAAACGATGTTAGCTTGATCTAAAACATTATAAATCAAAATCAATAATTCGACTAAATCAAAACGACGTCATTTCACTAAACTAAAACCATACCGTTCATTAAACCTCAACAACTTCGTGTAGCTGTCCTGCTAGGGATTGATTTCTCTGGTCACTACATGAATGGCCTTTTTATTCATCTTTGTTTCTTTTTCGGCCTTTGGAAATTGGGTTTCATTGGCTGGCTTGGGGGTATCACCTGTTCTGTACCATGAATGGGCTGGAATGGGATGAGTGGTGCCTTTGTTGGGACACATGCTTCTGTAGTGAAACTGCTTTTCACAAGAGGTGGCTTTCTTTTCAACTGTCTTGGGGCCTCTAGCCTCTCCAATATCCTACATGTTTTCTCATCCAGCTTTCTGCTACCATCTTGTGGTGATAGGGCTAGTTGATCAAACCTTGGTTTGGAAAAAATACAAGTGGGCGAACATATCCTGGGGGCTTCATTGACGATCAGCTGTTCCCATTCTTCTGTAATATGAGCAGAAGCTTGGCCTTCTCCTACTGTCAGATCCAACTGCGGGATGTCCTCTTCTATGACTACAACATTTGTGGTTGGCTTCGAGGGTGCAGCCTCTGCTAAGGATTCATGCTGGGAAGAGTTCGGTTCAGAGGTCGTCTCCTTCAGACTGGGACGCATTGACCTGGGAAATTTGTGAATTACTTAAACTGGTACACTGAAGAAAATTTTCAGCACTTAGACCATATATATCAATGCAGTTAATCTTGATGAACAATGATAATGTTCAGTGGAATTAAAATACATAGTAGCAAAAGGATATGGTATCGTAACACTGTTCAATGTTACAGCCACGGAAAGCTAACTGAGAAGTTGGTATTTGACATCTCTAAAACCATTGTACACTATTTCGTTTTAAGGATTTTGACCAGCATTTAATCAACTAAGTTCAACTGAATTAAAAGGACCACTGTTCCAGGGAGCCACCAATATATTCATTGACAGTGTAGGAAGGGAAATGACTGAAGGTGAAAGGAGAAGATAAATACCCAAATTGTAAGCTCTCTTTTACAAGCAAATTTAGTTTTTGATGGAAGCCTCTCTCATGCACGAATGGATCGTAGTCTCTTACTTCCATCTGTGGAAAAAAATTATAAATAGGAATAGGCAAGAGTTGCAATGCTAATCTTCCAGGACCCAATATAACACATTGATAACTCTACACAAATTTCAGATCAAAAACCAACTTTGATTGTCACATTCGAAGAGAGATTTGGACAGTATCATCTATCCCTGGATAGCAGTAGCATGCTGAAATCAGTGTACTTTATTTTACCTTCTTCCAAGGCATCAGAATCAAAAATGCATATTGACAAAAACAGAGCAAAGATTTGCAAGGTATAACATACGCCTTAATGACCAAAATAAAAAATAAAAAATTATGAATACTATAAAACCTTCAGCAAAGCGTCTCGAATGGAGTTTTCAATCTGAATTGTTGCTGAAGGACACATTTCACTAACATCTGGGAAAGGCAAAACTTCTTCTGATCCTGCAAGCCGCTGCACGTTCAGTAATAAAAGGTGAAATTAAAAAAGAAAGGCAGTTAAATGTAAAAGCACAAAGCCTGAATTACCAAAAAAAAAAGCACAAAGCCTGTATGAGTGCCAAATGAGAAGTTTAAAAGAGCTAAAATAATTATTCCATTGGTTAAGTTAACCAATTAAAATTGCAAAACATGAACACTATTTCCTCAACTCCACCAACCTCTATCCCCCCATCACTATCGTCTAGTATTATTGCAGTCTTTCTTAATAAAATTGATTCAAAGTTGTTTGCAGTTAGCTTTGGTTAAGCTCTAAGATTTGAGTTGGAAAAAGGAAGTGAGAACTAAAAAAATGATAAAATGCAGATGAATGAAATTATGAAGAATGAAAAGAAAGAAATAAGTCACAGGGACAATAATGGAAAAAGATAAGTCCAGAGCAAACAGGTGGTGTTGAAGGAAGTTTATGAAGGTGGTACAAGATGGTAAGCGCACCTACTAGAGAGTGGCAATATACTAACATACATGAAACTTTCAAGCAAGATTACCTGTTCTCTCTCTCTCTCTCTCTCTCTCTCTCTCCTCATTAGCATAATTGATCAACAATACACCATCCAAGCCCCCTACCGTTCCCTCTTCTCCTCTCCTCCTCTTCCGTAACATTCCTCTCACAATCTCTTGCAACTGAAACTGTCGAGCAAGGAAAAGAAAGACAGAGATTTACGTGGTTCGGCGAGTATGCCTACGTCCACGGATGGCACCAATTCTTATTATCTTCTGTTTACACAAAGTGTTTATATACACGAAGAAAGTAACCCTAGACCCACATCCCTAAATAAGGAATACACCCATACAAGGAAAACATTCCTACAATTCAGGGATTGCCCCTTTCTTCACGGCCCAACACTCCCCCTCAAGTTGGTGCATAGATGTCTACCATGCCCAACTTGTCAATCATGATACCAAATATCCGACTTGAGCTTACTTTTGTAAGAATGTCTGCAAGTTGACTTTCAGACTTGACAAATGGAAACTGAATGATTTTCTGATCCAACTTCTCTCTAATAAAATGACGATCAATTTCAACGTGTTTAGTGCGATCATGTTGCACTGGATTCTGTGCAATTTGTATTGCAGCCTTATTATCACAGTATAAATTCATGGGTTCCAAACAATTAATCCCAAGATCTTGTAGAACCCCCTTAATCCATAACATCTCACATAAACCGTAGGCTATACCTCGAAATTCTGCTTTTGCGCTTGTTCTTGCAACAACCTTCTGCTTCTTACTTCTCCATGTTATCAAATTTCCTTCTACAAACATGAGATAGCTAGAGGTAGATCTTCTGGTAGACCTATCTCCTGCCCAATCTGCATCAGTATACCCTTCAATAGTTGGAGCATTATTCCTTGAATACAACAATCCGTTTCCTGGAGCACCTTTCAAGTACCTTAGGATCCTATAGACTGCATTCATATGTTCTTTAGTTGGAGCATGCATGAATTGGCTTACTATACACACGGCGTAAGAAATATCCGGTCTAGTGTGGGTTAAATAGATAAGCCTCCCCACTAGTCGTTGATAGCGCCCAATGTCTAGAAATGGCCCTTCTGAAGAATTCGAGAGTTGGTGGTTCATTTCCATGGGTGTCTCCACCGGCTTACAAGCTAGCATTCCAGTCTCGGTTAGCAAGTCCAAGACATATTTTCTTTGGGACAAAGCTATCCCTGCTTCGACCTCGACACTTCAATCCCCAAAAAAAATCGAAGTTGTCCTAGATCCTTTATTTCAAATTCAGTGGCCAAGTATTCCCGTAATTTCTTTATTTCTTCAAGGTCATCACTTGTTAAGACCATGTCATCTACATATACAATTAATATAGTTATCTTTCGTTCCCCGTGCTTTATAAATAGAGTGTGATCTGAGTTACTTTGTCTATATCCAGCTATTTTCATCGCTGTTGTAAACCTTCCAAACCAGGCTCTAGGAGACTGCTTTAATCCATATAACGACTTTTTCAATTTACATACCCTCTTGTGATGCATTTTTCACTCCCGGAGGAATATCCATGTAAACTTCTTCTTCTAAGTCACCATTAAGGAAAGCATTTTTAACGTCAAATTGTTGCAGAGGCGATTCTCGATTGGCTGCGATGGATAACAAAACACGTATAGTGTTGAGCTTAGCTACTAGTGCAAAGGTTTTTTGATAGTCTATTCCATACTTCTGTGTATAACCTTTTGCCACCAACCTCGCTTTATACCTGTCTATGCTCCCATTAACTTTGAGTTTCACAGTGTAAACCCATTTGCACCCAACTGTCTTCTTCCCTTTAGGTAACTCTACTAGTTCCCATGTTGAATTTTTTTGCAATAGCGTCCACTTTGGATCCTTTAATTCTTCCTGCACACAACTAGGAACAGACACGTGGGATAATTGATCAACAATTAGAGCATACGAATTGGATAATTTATGAGTGGAAGTATAGTTATTGATAGGATATTTGACTTTGGCTTTAAGTTCAGGTTCATACTGTTTCTTTGGGACACCTCTATTTGATCTTGGCGGGTATCGCGGAGGAGGAGAAGGACTGTTAGGTGCGGCTATGTCGGGTTGGACATCCTGAGGAAGATCCATGGTTGATGGTGTTAAAGCATCAGGTTCCAATACCCCTTCTTCTTCACCCAGGTTGCCTAAACTTGGTTCTTCATCTAGAACTCCTTTGCCAACAGAACTCGATTCCTCCACAACAACTTCGGGCTGAACCATTGGAAATGACCCTGTTCCCCCCAACTCTTCTTCCATAAACTCATCACTTCCACTTCCATGTTTGTCGTTCAGCATCTCCCCCCGAAGGGATGAGTCCAAATCTCCCCTTGAGTAGTATGGTATAGTTTCATGGAAAGAGACATCCAAGGAAACATGTAATCTTTTCGTTTGGGGATTATAACAGCGGTAGCCTTTCTGAAAGTCTGAATAGCCAACAAACACACACTTAGTTGCACAAGGATCGAGCTTGTTCCGCAGTACTTTTGGAATGTGAACAAATACCATTCATCCAAATGTCTGGGGCTCTAAGTTTGGCAGATGTGGGATTGAGCAAATGGATTCTAATTTGTTTTGAGGAGTTTCAAAACCAATAACTCTAGAAGGAACCCGATTGATAAGATAGACTGCGGATTTGACCGCTTCTCCCCAATAATATCGCGGCATGTTTATTCCAAAAAGGGACGCCCGAACCACCTCCATAATCTGTTTATTTTTTCGCTCCGCTAACCCATTTTGTTGCGGTATGTATGTGCATGAAGTATGGTGTCGTATTCCCTGTTGGATTAAGTAATCACCAAAGGAGGTATCTACAAGTTCTTTAGCATTATCTGACTGCCAAACTCGAACTTGTCTTTGATATTAAGTGCGAACCATATTATGAAATTCTTTGAAGGCAGTACACGCATCACTCTTCTTATGAAGAATAGATATCCATGTGAACCTGGTGCATTCATCAATGAATGTGACAAAATAACGGGCCCTTGATAGAGAGAAAATTTTTGCTGGCCCCCAAATATTTAAGTGAATAACCACAAATGGTTCCAAACATTTATTCACTCTTGGCAAATAAGGAATATGATGGGTCTTCGCCAGTTCACAAATATCACATTTAAAATCTGAGATATTCAATTTCGAAAATAATTCAGGTTTTTAATTTCTTAAGATAACAAAAAGAAATACGTCCTAATCTCCTATGCCATAACCAAATATTTACCCGAGTATCGTCATCTCCTTTTGCTTGACATGCACGACTGAGTTTTTGTTCTCCATCTTTTGTCAAATCCAAGTAGTAGAGCTTATCTCGTTTAACACCATAACCAAGAATCTTCCTGGTCAGAATGTCCTGAAAAATACAAAATGAAGGCCAAAAAACCACTATGCAATTAAGAGACGAAGTAATTTGACTAACTGACAAAAGATTGCACGAAAGAGAAGGAACAACTAAAACTGTGTCAAGTTTCAAATTTGGGGTTAACATAACAGAGCCCTCTCCCATGATAGGCGAGGTACTCCCATTGGCAGTGGATATAATAGATTGTGAAGATGGACAGAAAGTGTGTAATTGGTTAGGGTCTCTTGTCATGTGATCGGATGCCCCTGTGTCAATAATCCAAGTGTTATTCCTAGAAGTGACAGACAAAACACCATTCTTACCAATACTGCCTGGTTGAGCTACGTTAGCAGTAACTTTCGGCACCACTGACTGAGACTCATCTGGTGTTACCATTGTTGCCTTGGCAGGAATCTTCTTTCTCGGTTTCTTTGTGAAATCCCACCAATCCGGATATCCAATAAGTTCATAGCACTTTTGTTTTGAGTGACCTGTTTCACCACAATGAGTACAAACAAAATTATTATTCTTACCACGTCCCTTTGTGGATCCCGCGGATGCCGATCCTTGGCTATTCCGTTGAGTAAGAAGTATGGAGCCTTCAGATATGGGTCAAGAGCTGCCCATGATTTGTCGTTGCTGGGCCTCCCTCTGCACATATGCATACGTGAATTCCAAGTCGAGTTTTGGATCCTTGAGCAGTATCTCCCCCCGAACTTGATCAAATTCTGAATCGAGGCCGCTTAAGAAAATATGAACACGTAGCCTTGCCATAGTGGAATGGAGAGAAACCACGTCATTCACAGTCCCTGCCAAAGGCACAGTTCGGTGGTCGATTTCTTGAAAAATCGCCACCAGTTCATTATAGTATGTGGACAATGATCGACCGTTCTGGGTGGTGGTGAAAGATTTCTGATTTAGCTCAAACAACCGGGTCTCGTCGGATCCATCATAGAAAGTTTTCCCTACGGCGTCTCAAATCTCCTTAGCAGTAGACAATCGAATAAAGTGCTCCATGAGATGGGGACTCATGGAATCAATTAACCAGCTCTTAACCCGATGATTGTCGGTGACCCATGCTGAATATGTAGGGTCTGTTTTTTCAGGTTTGGCCGCTTCACCGGTGAGAAAGCCACTCTTATTTCGCGCCCCTATACGCATCTCCATTAACTGTGACCATAGTGGGTAGTTTGATTCATCCAACACAAGACCAGTGGGAAAGGCAGAATTGTCTTACTGCACTATGATCTGCGATGGAAGATGATTATAATCGGATGGAACAATACGATTTGTTTCGGGGTTGGATTCAGCCATCACGGTTGCAGGAAATTTGGGATTTACAAATTGATTCGACACAGAAGAAAAAGACGGTGGCAGCGAGACAAAGAAGGAAAAAACAAAGGTTGGGATGTCGATTTCAATCGGCAGATTGGGATTCGAGGGATTCGGAGAATTAAGGGATTGATTCAGTGGGGATTCAAAGAAAAATATATGAGATTCGGTGATAGGGTTCCAAATTCGGTTGGCTCTGATACCATGTAGAGCAAGGAAAAGAAAGACAGAGATTTACGTGGTTCGGCAAGTATGCCTACGTCCACGGATGACACCAATTCTTATTATCTTCTATTCACACACAAAGTGTTTATATACATGAAGAAAGTAACCCTAGACCCACACCCCTAAATAAGGAATACACCCATACAAGGAAAACATTCCTACAATTCAGGGATTGCCCCTTTCTTCACGGGCCAACAGAAACAAAGGTCAAGTAGAGAAACACATGGTCTAAATGTTTCCCTTGCCGACATCTCTTAACAAAATTAATTGGTCAGCAACTATGATCCAGCAACAAGGTTGGTGAATAATCAAAACTTGAAGGGGGGAACAAACTGGAAAAACCTCACAAACGGTAAAGTGCAACTCACTCAAAAGGAGATGAAAGAGATTACTTACCCTGAGAAGCATTAGTCCTTTTTCTGAAGGTAAAAGAATATAATAGCAGTGGAATAGAGCCTCCCTCATAGTTTCTATATTACACTTTGAAGAGCAAACCAAGCCTTGGTCAAGGGAATTTAGTGCATTGCAAAGTCCCTGAAAAACTGTCAAACCAAAGCTCATTGCAAAAATGGAAAAAATAATAATTCTTGAACAAATACTCAGAAGTGGAATTAAAACACTAGCTTACATTTGGATTTAAGAAAAATCGGAGAATCAAAGCCAAAATCATTGCAATATAAAGGATAATTAAATAGTTATGTGGAAACAAGAAACTAGGAGGAGGCCCTTGATGCACACACATTGAGTGTTTAGCTCTGACTTATCACTGTCATCTGATTCATGAAAAGCTGATGGCGTTACAATATAGGAAGTCCCTAAAATAACCCCTGTTTGAAAACCAAAAAAGATAAAAGAGTTAGTAGTAGATGTGTACCACATTATTGCTGAGAGGAAAGTTGAAACAATACACTGCAAGTCTTAACTTCCTAGATCAAATGGTGAACAAACTAGATCATGACCACGTAATTTGGTTTTTGAAACCCAGCATAAAAATACAAAAAATTAGCAGGTAAAACTGGAGCGGTAACTATTTCCTAGCATTACAATTTAATGCACCTGATGGCTCTAAGATGTTGAGGGATTGTTTGCAGTTTGACTGACAATGAGGCTCATCAAAAAATCCAGACTTCAAATTATTAACAAAAAGTCAAAGGCAAAAGTTTGAATCAACCCAATAGAATGACTTCTATGAAGTATTCATACGAAAGCATTCCCTTCAAGTCACACCAAATTTTAAAGCAGGCAGCAAAGGAACTTTGAGAGCTAAAACTACTAAAATTATAAAAGAAAGTAAATTTCTGTTTTTTTCCTTGACGGGTAAATATAGTAATTCTATTTGGATGGACGGAAAATAGAAGGAAGGGGAAGCATATCCCTTTGAAAAAGGTTTTGTGTTTCCCCCTTGTTTGGCAGGATGGAGAAAAAAGAGAAAGAAAGAAAAAGATTTTTTATGTCACCTTATGCTCATACCCCTCCTCCCCTTTTGTGGGCAAGATAGAAAATTCACATTTCAAATGAAGGGACATGACTTTTTAACCCCTCCTCCCATTTTTGGGAAGGAAATCTTGTGGGCCTGGGAAGAAAGAGGCTGGTCCCTCGTTTCCTTACCTTTCTACAATCCTCCATTCCTCCTAAGCAACCAAGGGAAATAGACTCACTTCCCCTATTCCCTCAACCTCTTTCCTCCCTTTCTTCCCCTTACCAAACAGGCTTTAAATGTTAGTATTAGCCACAGTTCTTCACTGGGACTTTTATTTCACGAGGGTGGTATGTGCAAGCCCTAAAACAAGGCAAGATTATATTATAAGATGTGCAGGTCATGCATTCAAGTCACAATATAGTACTCTTCAGGTAGAGTATTAGTACGTAGCATTAGAAATAATTTCAGCACTACATATAATGCAGGATTATTTAGCTTCCCTATGATACACAAATAAGCAGTGGTTCTTAGTCAGAAAGTTTAACTAGCTCAATAGTCTAACCATATTTTCTGCACCCACAGGGGGTATGGAGTTCTTTCATGCTTCGGATTTACCTTCACTCAGGGACCCTAAGTTAGTCCTTTCAATAACATTCAGGTCAATTGGCACAGAAACGTGTTGGAGCTTCATGCAGTTCTGGAATGAGGGGAGGAAAAGAACTGTTTGTTCTCCAACCTTCACAGAATTTTCAATCAAATCAAATGCCTCCAGATCATTGCCTGTAACCGGACAAGAAGAAGATCGGTTGCATTGTTTTCCAAATGCATTATCTAACGGGATTCCATGACACCTGCATGTCTAATTGTCATAACAACAATAATTACATTGTCTAATATACGACTCACTCACATAAACAAATGAAGAAAACAAAATAGCAACAGTGATCCTAAAATTAAGGCAATGGCTCTACTTCACTAGGTCACGCAAAACCACTCCGGGAATGCTACATTGTATTGTATTTAACAACTAGCAACAACCTGTAAAAAATTTCTTCACGTTAACTTTTCTAGACCAACCTAGGAACCAAGCATAGTTAAAAATCTGAGCAATTTATAATCTGTCAGTTTGAAAATTGGAAGGACAAAGCAACTGCATCTTTTACTCCATTTTTTTTATCCATTGTATGAGGCATGTTCTCTCTCTCTCTCTCTCTCTCTCTCTCTAACACACACACACACACACACACACACAAAAATGACGGAACTAGAAATGCTAGACGGGAGCGGCCAAAACATCTATACCTAGCAAAAATACATTAAATACATTGAATTTTGATAGAGGAGGCCAATTACATGTATTTAAAATTTTTGAACTACAAAATGCAAGACATCTAAAGTAATTTTTGCCATCGCCCAGGGGGATGGCCCCCCATTGCCAAGATGTAGCTCCTTCCCTACTCACACGCATACACAACAATAATAGTAATTCATTTCCTTGCTTGAGCAGAACTTCAATACTTCAACCGCACTGGCTTTGACATTCCACATTTTACTGTGAGTGTCAATTCACACTGTCAATGCCAAATGCCAACTTTAATTTACCAAAATGAATTGTGTGCTGTAACCAGGGAAGTGTGAAGTGTGATATAAAGCATTGTAATGACTCCAAAGTATATCAATTGTTTAATCAATATAGATTTTCAAGAATACCATTTGCGGTCTCCTCCCTAGCACCCCCATTTATGACATCCATGGTGATAAATAAAACTGCTATTATGGATAAGTCGGATGTAATTTACACGTGCGCAATGTACAACTATAATTCCAATGGTAGTTTCCAAGTAGAGCATCAAGATATAAGATGCTTAACCAAGTTGTCTAACCTTTGCTTGTAAGATGCAGAATAATTGTCTTGCTGTCTAAAAATTAAATTGGTGATTAAATCATCAAAGATGCTTCAAAATTTACAAGGTGCAGAATTTCTATAAAATACCTGACAGGGACTAAAGTCATCGATTAAATAATTGGCAGATGAAAACAAATTGCAGGATATTAGATCCAGAGAGCCAATGTTGCTCTTGAAGATCAAACGAGCCTGTAATGGTTCTCCCATGTCATCCTTCAACTCCTGTAGCCATCGTTTTACCAAACAACAAAGCACTTGTGCATCTGCATATTTGTTTTCTGTTAGTACTTAATACCGATACTTTTCCCTGTTTTCTACATAGGGCAGTTTCTATAAGCCAAACGAGCACATGCAAATCAATTCACTAGCATTTTCGACCTTGAATGCCCTACCTTTGAATATAGATGAAAGTTCTTGCTTCCCATCTTAAAACAATTTTTGGAACACTATAAACAAACCAACAAATATTTTCGACTTCACTGAAGGCCTGGCAAGAGGAAAACTGTAATCTCAGATTCTTCTCCTCCACCTCTTATTGCCATCTCTCATCTTTCCATGACAATGTGCTTACAGATAACTCTATGGACTCTATTAAATTACAGAAATGGAAAGAGACATCCACACAATCAAAGACGTATTTTACCAGGCAGATAGGCATGAAATGAACAATTCTCAAGATCAGAAATATGCTTCACAAAATTTCTGATATTTTCAGATGTATCACCAAGATGGCTTGATTCTTGCTCCAACAATAAAAATTCAATTGAAACACAGTTCTCTGCTGCATCCTATTAAAAAAAGGCCAACAGAAGGAAGTACAGAATTCACAGCTTATGTCAATGAGGGTGAGTAGTGATAGACTCAAAACAAGAACTGAAAATTCCAGTAAAATTTGCCCTACCATGAGAATGTCTTTCTTCACCAAATCTAGGTTTTCAACCACACAGGAGCTAATTAGTATCACTTTTCTTGCAATGTCTTTCTCATGTTCACCCCATGAGTGTAAAACTTCATTGCTTAGGATGCTTGTAAGCTTCACATCTGCCCGCAATAATCAACAAAAAAATGAAACAAACTACAAATGGTATTATGTATAGTTCACATGCACATGTTCACAAGCGAAGATTACCATGACAAGAAAGAGCTCCAGAATCATTGAATTCAGGCAAGAAGGCATCAGTAGGCAAGTTGTTGACGGCATGATGGAAGTCACGGAGACTGAAGTTACCTCCTCGAGTGTATGCGACTTTCAGCTGCTTGGATATCAATTAATTAAGGTCATGTTTTATTAATTTCAATTATTCCATTGGAAGATGAGAAAAACAATGTATATATGTGTATATAGACATTAAAACCCTAATTTCCAGGTCAATTGAATTCAATCATCCATCAGATTCTGCATGTAAAAATAAAATAAAATAAAATAAAACACATGCATATGGACAAAGGAGGACGTACCTCATCAGAACAAGAACTACGATTCTTGATAATATAGCACAATCCAACCCGATCACGGAGGGGCTTCGCCGGCGCTTTATCACCGGTTGGAGCCAAAACAGCATACAAATTCGCAAGCTGCAACAGCGACTAAGAGAAAATTCACAGCACAACAATTTTCAGTAGTTTTTCACAGAACAACATTAATCGCCTGTAACGCTGTAACAGTAGATCATCATCAATGGCACAATTAGAAAATACAAAGATACATGCACAGATTCGTATATATTGCATGAACAACATCTGAATAAGTGAGAAGACGAAGAAATTCTGGTTGATTATACGAAAACGTATGCACATGTATACGTACACACGCATTACCTCCTTCAGGTCTCGAAGTAACGAAGGCGATAGACTCCGCAGATCCAACACGAAGCACAGCATCACCATTTTTGCCTCTCTGTGCTTGTCTCTGCTGAGCCAATGCGCTAGTTGGCGCCCAATGGCGTATGATTTGTAATTTATTTATTTATATATTTTTATATTTGAGTCGGCATAATGGGAAGGACATCCCCTCAACATCGAGTGTTTCCTTTTAATTGACAGAGGAAATTATTATTATTATTATTATTATTATTATTATAAGAAATGAAAACAAAATAAATAGTTAATAATTACCCAAAAAAATAAATAGTTGACAATATTGATCCATTCGGACATGTCTAACAATTTAGATTGGAATTGTCACCTAGGGGTCTCTCAAATTAGAAAATATTATGTCTCATTTGATTTGTTTTTTTATTTTTTATTTTTTATTTTCTATTTTAATCTTATTTTTTATTTTAAACTTTTGAAAATAAAAAAAACAGTTTAAAACACATTTGGTCACTTGTATTTTAAAATTTTGTTTTAGAAAACAAAAAATGAATTTACACATAAAATGAAAAATAACAAAAAATCATTTTAAGTATTTTTAACTCAAATAAAGAAACATAACTTTTTATTTTCATGTTTTAAAAATTTTAAAACATAAAACACATAAAATAAAAAATAAAAAATAAAAAATTAAACCAAATGCCACCTTATACTTTCAAAATCTTTTACAAAAATTATAACTAGAATGAATTAATAATTGCAATGTTGAAATTAATTAAAAACTAACTTGCCAAGTCTTTTATTTTAAAAACCACATTATTCGGATTAAACTTTATGCAAATTTTTATTATTCCTAGATAATTATTAAAAAAAAACATTTTTAGTGGGTTTATCTTTACCCCTAACAATTTTTTTTATACTTCATTTGGAAACATTCTACTATTAAAATTTATTTTATTTTTGGAACACAAATTTAAATTTAAGAATTAGATTAAAATTTTATATTTGTAACTTAAATAAAATTGAATTGATTTGAAAAAAAATCAAATTTAGCCTTATTATTTAATTTATTGATTGAGTTAAAGAGAGAGCAAAAGTGAAACAGGGTAAAGTAGGTTAAGGATAAATCTATTCAATTAATTAAATTCAAATGAACTCTTACTAAATTTTATCAATTTTGATTTGATTTGATTTGATTTGAAATTATAAGGAAATCTTAAAATTTTGGTATTTGAATGAAATAAAATTTAATTTATCAAATATTATTTTTATTCCAAACATAAAATTTAATGACAATTTTTATCAAACAAAATCAAATATTATTAATTTTAGTATTCTAAACATAACGTTAGTAAATTCATTTTTGCTAATCTAAATTTCTAAATCATTATTTACATATAATTTCCACAAATATAGTTACATATGTAATCACCAGTGCTTGCGACAATGTTAAAAAGGTTAATACAATAAAAATAAATAAATATCTATCAATAAAATAAATAATTGATGAAAAAAGTCATAAATCAAAATAATGCTTCAAAATATTAATGCACAGTTTCACCACACAATCAATCTCCAACATATAGTAACTGTGATTACGACAAAGTTAAAAGGTCAATGTGATCAAACGATTCAAATCTTCTCAATTCACACGGCCACTCCAAAACCCAAAACGGTGTCATTGTCAACAGAGTCCATCGCCGACGCAGAAAGGGAAATCAATCTGCTCTTCATTAAATCAATCACCTCCGAATCATCCGGCGCAAAGATTGCGCCGGTTATGCTCGCCAGACCAGGGTTCTGGCTGTTAAGCACCGAGAAAGCGACGGCGGTCTCGAACCCACTGTTGAAGCAGAAGTGAAGGAGCCCTCTGGGAAACACAAACACATCGCCCGCAGTGAGTTGCTTCTGGAACACTTGGTTTTCGGTATCGACGAACCCAACAATCACCACCCCTTTGTTGACGAAGAACAATTCGGAGGCTCTCGGGTGAGAGTGCGGCGTAACGATGCCGTCGATTTCCAGGTCGGTCCGGGCCACTGCCAGGCCTAGGGTGTTAAGCCCAGGGAACTCCGCGGCGGTGATGATGGCGGTGGAGGAGCGGAGGAAGTTGTCGGTGTCTCCGGCGGTGTTGAGCTTCGATGACTTGAAGTCGGAGGAGGCGACTGTGGCCGGGTCCTTGCATGGATACCCGTTGAGGAATACGGGTTGCCGTGTCGACTTGGCTGTCGGACACGTGTCCTGGAGGTTGTCCGCGTCCGCTGCAAAGCAGAGATTGAAGAAGGAAGCTGATAAAATAATGGAGAATAGAAGAGCGGAAGTACTCAACATCTTGAGTTTGTTGCTTTGGTATCCAATGAGTTTGTTGTTTTAGAGTGTGATTTGCTTTGCCACCTTTGTTATATATATATATTTATATATATAGAGAGAGAGAGAGAGAGAGAGAGAGAGGCATGAGATGAGATGGGTTTGTTAATTTGGGGGGTTGCAAGAAATGGAAGGAAAGATTTGAAGGTTGGAGTTCACTTCACTGCTCGTCTTCAAGTGGATTATGATGGAAGAAGTGTATTGCTTGAAAGAAATTAAGATGGGCTGCACTTGTCTAAGAGGGTCGAATGTCCCTGTGCATATGCCTACAATGCCCTACTTGTTCCAAGCTATTTTTCCTCTACCATGTGAAATTGCTTCCAAGTTCCAACTATGAACTCTATGCAATCCCATCTAGCCAAGGTGCCAACTCGATAAACTATTTGAGATGGTGATCTTCGTAGGTAGATAAATTAATATGGCATCAATTTTTAGGTATTTTTATAGTAAAAAAATTATTTTTCAATTCCATGCAATAATTAGGTAACACTCGTAGTTCATAATCCACATATAAATGGATTCTATTTTTTTTTTTTTTCACAAATTCATCATCTTGTAAAATTAGGTCGATAAAATAGACAAGGTTGTTCAAAATTCATTCAAGTTTAATTTAGTTGAGCTTGAGTTAAAATATAAATAAATTAAACTTGAATTATAATTTTTAAGTTTATTATGCTATGAACCTAATTAAAGTTCAATTTGATAAATGTAGACTCTGTTTAAGAAGTAAAGGAGTTTTTCAATTTCTGACTACTTAACTTTTTGTCTTTTTTTTTTTTTTAAATGGTCAAATCTATTTTTATATATTTTAAATTTCTTTTAAACCATCAAAGGTAAAAATATTAAATTAATAAAAATTTAAAAAATTAACTATTAAAAAATTAATTTTTTGTATGTGTGTGTTTTGAAAGAAAAAAAAAATTAAATTTTTAGTAGTTAAAATTTTAATTTTTATTAATTTGACATTTTTGCTTCTAATGATTTAAAAGAAATTTAAAAAATATTAAAAGTTAATTTTACTCATTTAAAAAAAAAAAAAGTAAAGAACAAAGTAACTAAAATCTAACTTTTAATTAGTGTTGCCAAATTAAGTCTTAGTGTAAAATATCAATGCTAGGAGATCAATAACCTTGGGAAGCAACAATGTTGGGTGGTAAAAAAGCATGTACGGAATACATTATTCTGAACTTAAAAATCTAAGCTTATCAGTTTAGAGCACGTACCATACTAATACTATATTATACACACATGGTCCATCTACAAGATTTACTCCTCGTGAGCTTGGTGGTGAACCCGGTTGTTTTTCACCACCTCCTCGTGAGCCTGATAGTGAGCCCTGTGGTTAGTTTTGGGGCTATAACTGTGCAAGTCGTCTTGTGCCATTCCTGAGAGCAAAGGGAATCTGTACCACCTGATATTCATTGTTGGGAAATTAATAACTTTGGGAAGCTTCCTTAATAGATGGCAATATAGAGTGTATGAGATACTTTTTGACTCAAAAAGTTCATAATTATAGGGGACTGTACTATGTTATATGAACTGCATACGTATCACTTAGATCCTGTCTATTTTTGTTTTTCTGTTTTTATTTTTAAAATTTTAAAAACTTATAATAAAAACATGTTTGTTAAAATCTGTTTTTCGTTTTTTTGTTTACAAAAAAATGAAAACGACAACAGAAAAATGAAAATAGGAAAAATGTATTTTCACTCTATTTTCTTTTTCTGTTGTAAATATTCTTTTTCTGTTGTAAATATTTTGGTACCCTTTTTAAACACTATCCATTTTAATATAATATAATATAATATAATAATTTAATTATATATAATATAACAATATACTATAATAATTTATTAT
>JAVXUM010141722.1:0-17449 GCA_035590655.1 Pouteria glomerata | reverse complement strand
ATACCAGTAGGTTAGTAGCCTACGAAATGAGGGCTGTGTAGTTTAGATATACACACGGGCGTAGCGTCGCCCTGGGCCGCCACCCTAAAGCACGCCGGGGGCCGCGGCGTCGCCCGTAACAAGGACGTCGGAATGGTACCTAAACCCCGATGATGTGTGAATGTTGGATGTGAAATGTGCTAATGCAAAAGAGAAGATAATGGCTTAAATGAGGAGAATTGATAATGTACCCTGTTGTTATTTATACTAAGCCATGATATTGTTGTTGCTTGGGTGCATGTGCTTTATATTGACATGCCATATATGTTGAGTCCTATATGCATCATTTTTATGTTATGAGAAGTGCATCGTGGGCACAAGTGGTATGTGCTCACGTCCCTACAGATTTTCCTGCAGGACCCACACAGGACGAGTAGAAAAGACCTTGGGGGAGATGAGGATGTCTTAATGAAGAGAGGACATTTGTTCATGTTGTACACATATTTTGACAAAGTTTTTGTATTGTATAAATTACTTTTAGCTTAAATTTGTAATGGCCATAAGGCTGAAACATTTATCAACTAAAGAAACCAGTGGAACAATTTTATGCTTTGATGAAAATGATAAGTCTTATGGATCATGTGGATGCTTGCATGGGCGTGTATGAATGAATGATATGACCACTGCACAGTTGCATGGCAGTGAGTATATAAACTGCACAGGGATTTATTAGGTACTCCCCGATGGTCCATTTTTAGGCCGTCATATAGCAGTTTTGTTTCGTGGGTCCACTATGTGACCGTTGTGCTAACTCTGATAGTTGGGACCGTGGTTGCATGTTATGAATGTCTCACACACTCACCCCTGGGTCCCCCGAGACCCGGGGCGTGACACTTTTAAACTAATAAACATAATATTTTTTATTTTTTTTAGTTCTTAAATCTATAATTTCACGTTTGAAAATAACCGGTCTTATTTAATTTAATCTATTGTATATTAAAAATATATATTGTTTAACACTAATGCACATCTAAATTTTGTAAAATAGACATGGATTATCTCCTTTTAAAAATCTTTATTTGTATTTAAATAATTTTCTTTTACTTCCTCTTCACGCATTGCATGAGACTCTATAACTATATATATCTACTATGTATTCTTCTTCTTCTTTTTTTTTTTTTTTTTTGACTGATTCTACATTAGATTAGAGTTAACAGGGTGGGCACTAAATTTTGGGAGTCCTAACTGTAATCTGAGACAAATTTTTAACCACGATTACAGTTCTGGCTTGGGAAATGGAATAAACTCATACATAGAGGGTGAAAATTGGGCTTTTATCATCCTCCATCCTCATCTCTTGGCGTGCTCATACGAATTCTTTTTCTTGCATTTGTTGGATTTTTACCCTCTGTCAGTTTTATGGCACTATATTAAGGTTTTAATTTGTTGTAATGTCTCTATTCCCTGAGCATTTTGTCTTAGAAGTTTTAACGTTTAATGGTGGCGGAGTCCAGAGCAAAATATTCAATGACGAAGATTGCAACTGGTTGATCACGTGGAAATCTCAATAACCAGAAGACCTAATACTCAACATTTTAGTTCAATAATAAGAATAGAAAGTAATTGGGTCCATACTGAACAGTGATAGCTACAACCAACAAAAAAAGGAATGCAGAAACTTAAGAACAAGAGCAGTAGACAATACTCTCAAACGTACGGCAAAAATACAAAATGACTGACACCCAAATCCGATAATACATAAAAGACAACAAATATATATGTGACGTCCCTCTCAAACTGCCAGAAGTCTGATCGAACTTTATTAAATACTCACAAGAAGAACGGTAACCATGGAATAGTAATATTTGGGCAGGTACTTAATTAGTTTGAAGGTGGTGGCGAGGAGAGGAATGGAATAGAGGGTATTGTGGTTGGGATTGAAGGAAATGTGGTTGGGATGGTGGGCAGAGAAGTAGCAGCCGGCAGAGGGGGTAGAGTCAATTTAGGAACTGAAGGCATTGTTGGATTTGGCAGAGGAGGCAAGCCAGTGGGCTTTGGCAAGGCTGGGGCTGATGGCACTGTGGGCAATGGTGGTATTGTGGTTGGAATTGTAGGCATTGAAGGCAATGGAGGCAGTGTAACTTTAGGCAGGGATGGAATTGTAGGAACTGTTTGTAGCAGTTGTCGAGCTGCCAAGCTCATCTGGATGCTTGAAAATGACACCATTACCATCAGAGATAGAACAAAGCTGTGATGCAAAGCAGCCATCGTTTTGGAGGAGTTAGAAAGTTTGTGGAGCTAGCTAGCTAGGTATTACTCTGGAGGTGTGAGTGATATGGTACCTGAATTGTGCTTTGTGGGTTGGAGAGAACAACATAAGTTATGGGTATTTATAGAGGAGAAATGGACCGTATGGAAAAAGAAACAAGTAATTTAGAGAACTCCAGCAGGTGAGTTTGATGAGAAGTTGTTGGGCAAAGTGCTGTTCAACTCCGGTTTGTTCAACTTCCAGTTTCTTGAGGCTGCAAATTCAAATGTCTTAAGTAACCTAAAAGTGAGACTACGCGTGGAATCGGATTACGTAGACTTGGTTGATGCGTATTACGTTATGTGCGGTTCTGTGAAGTAAAATCTGTAACCCTGGCCAAGTCTGACCCTTCTGGAACAAAATTCACTATTTGAAAAATTCTTATAATCAAACATTTTTTTCTCTCAAACTTGACACCCCAGTACAACTATAAAGTAATTCCCTAAACAAATTTTAACTCTCTACCATAAAAACTATATTGACTTTGAATAAGCAAATTCTAAACATTTCACTTGATCATGTCGAAAACAGCCTTATTGAAAAATTATGGTGCTAACTCTTATGTTTGACATTCCTGGAATCTCATAAACCATTGACATAAATTTCCATTGCACCCTGTCAGACTAATACTTGTGTGCAAACTTATAGACCTATTAACAGTTATACATTCTCAATCATTGTAATTTTGGAAATTAGTGGAATTCCATGAGAATGTGCATTTTCCTTTTAGAGAACTCATCTTACATGGAGACACTTACAGTATTAGTAACATTATTACTTTCTCCATTTACTGACTTGGAGCCACTTATTGAACTCACTCCACATCTCGAACAATTTTTCCTGATATGCCTAGATGTTTACACATCCAATATATTACGTCTAATAACACTGCTTATGCAGGATTGGCTTGCCTTTTAACATTTTGTATAATCCCAACTGAATCAAAATATATTTGACTTGTACTTGCTGTAAGCCAAAATTGATTCTCCGATCGAATTTCTCTATCTCAAATCTTATAGGATTTGAAATCCTACTTCTTGACATTTTTTTTTCACACTTTTTGTCTTGATGAATTTTATCTTAGGAATGAATAGTACCCACTAAATAAGTTCTTTTGGAAAAATTGGAAGGTGACTAATCTCATTTAAAATGCAATCTCCTAGATAGAATCTTCTTAGACTTGTATGTATTTATACTACCACACCGAAGTTCCACTGCACCAAAGAGCCTGGCTCTGATACCACTTGTTGGAAATTTAGACCTCCTAAATTCACCCCCTTAAAATTTATCTTTAGCAAAATATCATGAAAAATAAAAAAATAATAACACAAAAATTTACGTAAAAAAATTTCAAACCGGAGAAAAATCACAGGCATTTAGAAAAGTAAATTTACTATTTAAAAAAAGAAAATTCTTACAATTAAACAATTTTTTCTCCCATACATAATACTCCAATACACTCACAAAACAATTCACTAAGTATACTTTAACTCTCACTACACAAAAGAGCAATTTAACTAAAGTCAGAATTTGTTATACAAAACTTTGCCCATGTGCCTTTATCAAACAAAAAGAAATCTTTATTTATTATTTAACAAGGCTCGGCTTCCTTTGTGAGAAATATGACGTGGGACTCCCAATTAAGCCACCACACCAACAATCTCCTGGCGGGGATTAATCCAGTGAAGAATAGGTGAAATTTAGTAGTTTGACTTCGATATTAAAATGGAGACAACGGGCATTCTCGTAAAATTCACCAAAATACAGTAAAGTTATTCATTATTTTTATTATTATTTTTAAAGATTCTTTATTAAATTCTGCATCTGATCCTCTGAGTAGTTCGCTATTTTACAAAATGCTATTATACATTTTTATATTTGAAAAATCACTATAGAGACGTTTCAAAATAAAGAGGAATGAGAAATAGTGCTGTAAGTCTATTATTATTATTATTATTAAAAAAAAAAAACAAAAGAACGTATCTAGAGAAACTGATTCAGATTTCTTTCCGGAGTTCAAGCACTAGTCTTCCTCCTGGTGTACTTGTATTCATTGTCAGGCCTTTGCGATTCATACTTTACTCGAAATTAGTAGTTTGTCAAAAAATTGGACTACCGATGGTTTTTTTTCTCTTTTTTTTTGGACTACCAATGTTGCCGAATAAAAGATAAAATTTTAATTGAATGTTGAAAGTTTAAAGGGTTAATATTGTGGTAAAAAGTAAAACTATTAAAAATTTTTAAATTGATAACTTTTATTATTTTAATATTATATTGGTAAAAACTATTAATGTACTATAATATTTTTATAGTAATATTGCCTTTCACCTTTAGCTTGATTTATCTAAATTACTTGCTGCATGATGAATCTGTCACTTATTTCTTATTCCATCTTACGTTTTTTGCATAAAAATTGGACGCTTAATTTGAAATCCACTGCATTGCATCTTGTGATCATTTAGTTTTCTGTTTTACCTTGAAAAGGTTTATGAATTTTTCTCCAATTTATATCTTTCTCTTCATGTTCATTTTTGATCTGCTTTCTTTTGATATGGACTCGATATATTGATAGCTTGATGTTATTTCTCTTAAAAACTATATACATGTCACACCCTGGATTTTCAATGGACTCGAGGGATGAGTTAATTTTTTTTTCTTTAATCAAAATCAAATAATTAACCCGATACCCAACAATAAAATAGACTTAGAGCCGCCAATTGGACTTGGAGTGGAGGATTAAAATAAAATAATAGAAATTTTTTATGTAAAATTAATACAGGAATAATTAAAACAATAGTCTTAGCTGTAACCAAGCTAACACTGCCCCAATACAGCAAAATCCTTCTCACCTCCTATTCTTAGTGGACCCACCTCTTAACCTACAAAATAGATTATAGGAAAGTGTGCACTAGTTTACTTATGTCCACTTGCGTATAAGTAGACAGCATATGTCCTATCACACTTCTAACATGAAAGGATATTAAAAATACACATTAAACATTAAATAGGAAAAATAAAATTAAATATCTCATAATCAAATACCTTTTCCTAGGTACTATGCTACCCTGATCCTAGTAGTTAGCTTAATTTAATCGTAATTATTTCTGAAGAAAAAATTCTTATCTTTACCTTTGTCTTGTCCTTTTATTACTCAAGTTCTCATAAACTTCAATTTTATTATTTTTATTAACACTTCTTTGCCAGATATATTACTCGTTTTCATTATTTTAGTGATACACACACCTTCCTTATCATTTAACGTCGTCATTTACGAGTCTATACCCAATGGCCACAATTAGTTAAATAAACATCGTCGTTCACGAGTCTAGATTCAATGGCTACAATTAGCTAAATAATTGTTATGATATAGGCTACTAATATACTATCATGAGTATTAAACTTCGCGTAGGTTTAAGTTATTTGAAGTCAAGCATATCTCATAACCTTTTTTATTTTCTCCATAAACACAACATACACATACCCCTATTCTTAGGGTTTTCATTACCAAACATAATTAATTAAGTTGCCTTATCATAAAATTAACCTTCTTCTGTTTTTATCGATATTGCTTTACCTCAATTCATTCCTATTATTATTTTATCAATCTCTCTTCCCTCTATTAGCAATCTCTCGTCTCAATTAATATTCTATATTTACCCATGACCAAACACGTTTGACATTCACCAACTTTCATACTTCATGTTAATCTTACCCGTAAATTTAAACCCAAATCCCACAGTCATACTACTCAATCATCCCAACTAAAATCTCGAATATATTCATTCTGAAATCTCAACCAAATCAAATTGTTTTGATACCACTTGAAAATTCTAAACCACACAATCACACAAAACAAAAATAATCACACCAGAAAATAACGAGAAAATCATATCACAGGGAAAAAAAACTTCAATTACAAAATTCACTATCAACGGATTATAAGACTCTACTCAGATTCTCTACAATTCACTTGTACGAATCCTTTCGTCACTCTTACTTGAATCACTCCATGAACCCTACAAGTAGATTTTCTATCTCACACATAAAGTAAAGAAAGAATATAAGAAAAAGCTAGAGAAAGAATACTTAAACTCACAAGAATAAAAACTCTTTCTAGATCTCTATAATATGTTCTCCAAGTGTATATTCTTCATTAAGGCCGGGTACACATATATAAAGTTACAAAATCTTATTTCAATTAGAATTCAAACCCACAAACAGATTTCATAATAATAGATTTCCTAAACGGAATAGATTTCCAAAATAGAAACAAAATCTTCCAAATAATACACAACTCGAACCATCATGTTGCCATCCTCCAGCTTACGAGATATACTAGAATATTTTGAAGGCCAAAATTTAAGACTGGCGAATCCTCGCACATCTAGCGGGCTCCCAACGTGCATGTGGCCCAGCCGCATGCTCCATGCGCCGTGCCTGCGAGGCATATTAGAATTTTTTGTGTTTTTTCTAATTTATGACATCTTCTTCTTTACTCTCAATTGGACTTGAATTGCAAAATTATGGTTGTGGTCTTTTAGAAAATTGCCACTTTGGTTAAAAACTTGCCATCTTGGGAAATCTTCAATTTATGAAACACGCAAATCTTCTCTTCTCTTCAATTTAAGAAATATTCAAGTCTATCATATTTAATTTAAGATCTTGTTTGGATTTGCCATAATAAAACCTTACAATCTCCCCATTGGCAATTCCATAGCAAAATTTAAATTAAATCTCAAAATAAATCTTTCACCTTTAGAGGAGGGAATAATTGTGATTTGAATTTTGGAATACTCCTTTTTGGGAGATTTGCAGCATATGAAAATTTAACTCTTGGGGTCATAGGAACTTGCGAAGATGCTGTTGGAATGTTCTTTTCACCTTCGTAGCCTAATCTAGACTTATCTACTTGAGACTTTTACTTACTCCAAATTTCATTTATAATGTTGGAGCTAGTTTTCATCGTATCAAGGATGCTTCCATCTGTCTTCACTTTAACTTCAAGTTACTTAATTTTCTCCAAAAGATATTTCACATCTTTTTCTCTTCTAACTTTGTTTTTCATTTTTTTGCAAGTATACTCTGTGCATGTTTATTAGTCTCTACAGTAAGTAACATATAGAGAGTTCCTCGTTTTGAATTTTCAGGGTATCTCTCTCTTTCTTTATCATGTTAGCTTGCTAAATAAGTGTATAGTTATTTTTCTTTAGAGCATAGTATTCATTACAAAGTTGAGTGTAGACTTTTACAACGTCACCTTGAAATTCATCTTTAGAATCTTTATTGTCAGACTCAGTGTCACTTAAGGTTTTAGGATTTGTCTCTGCAGAAGAATTGTGAGAAGCTAAAAAAGTAATAAAGTTTCCTTCAACTTTAAACATTGAGGAAGAAGATTCATCAGTGTAAGAATCGTCATCAAGAGTACCATTCATCACTTTGACTTGCTTCTTCTTCTTTTTGTTTGCGCACTCCTGGGCGATATGTCCATAACCCTAACATTCAAAACACTAAATTCCTTAAGGTTGCTTTGAAGACTGCTTCTTACGTTTCTTAAATTTCTTCCCTATCTCTTGTAGCTTTGAGTCTGAGGTTGTGGCTTTGATCTTTCTTGCTTTGTTGAGAATTTTTCTAAATTTCCTTCCTATAAAAATCACCTCTTTATCATTAAACTCTTCGTCATTAGAATCTTTTTCTTCTTTTCTTCCATAATTTTGAGTATAATTCCCTTGGAAACCCTTTTGGATTTTAACATATTTGCTTTATAGGTTTGAAGAGATCCTACCAAGTCTTCAATCTTCATCTTATCTACATTCCTAACTTCTTCAATTGCAGCAACTTTAGCATCCAAAGAATGAGGAAAAGAACATATAATTTTACGTACCACTTTAAAACTAGGAATAAGTTCTCCAAGGATGTGGCAAAAATTCATAATATGACTTAGACGAATATAGAAATTGTCAAACATCTCATCGCTGTTCATCTTAATAGCTTCAAATTTTGAAGTAAGTTTTTCAAATTTGGATTTCTTCACTTGTAGATTCTCATGTGTATTTTGAAGAATAAGTCAAGCTTCTTTTGCACCGAAACAACTTAAGATTCTACAAACTCATTTGGAAAAACAGTAGGAAATATATTATTCAATGCTTTAAAATTTCAATCGGAACCATCTTGTTTTGACTTGGTCCACGATTCAATAGGCTTTGAAACAATCTTACCCTTAACTTCATGTGTAGGTTTAGTTTATCCTTGAACAATAGCCAACCAAACTTTGTGATGTATAGATAATAGATGAGTTTGCATACATACCTTCCAATACGAATAATTAGTACCGTCGAACCATGGTGGTCTTGAACTAGAGTCTCCTTTATATGGTGGATCCATTAATTTTGGATTGAAGATCTCACTCAAGAACATAGAGTGGCCTGCTTTTATACCAATTGAAAAATCTCAACTAAACCAAATTGCTTTGATATCACTTGAAAATTCTAAACCACACAATCACACGTATCAAAAATAATCACACCAAAGAATAACGAGGAAATCATATCACAAGAAAAAAAACCTTAATTATAAAATCTACCATCAACGGGTTACAAGAATCTACTCAGATTCTCTACGACTCACTCACACGAATCCTTTCGTGACTCTTACTCGAATCACTTGATAAATCCTACAAGTGAATTTTTTGCTTCACATAGAAAATAAAGAAAGAATACAAGAAAAAGCGAGAAAAAAAATACTTAAGCTCACAAAAATAAAAACTCTCTCTAAATCTGTATAATATGTCCCCCAAGTATGTATTCTTCATTAAGGCTAGGTACACATATATAGATTTACAAAAACCTATTTCAATTAGGATTCAAACCCATAAATAGATTTCCTATTAACAGATATAAACGGAATAGATTTTCAAAATGAAAACAGAATCTTTCAAATAATACATAACTCGAACAATCGTGCTACCATCTCTAGCTTGCGAGATATACTGGAATATTTTGAAGGCAAAAATTTAAGACGGGGGAACCCTCGTGCATCTAGTGGGCTTCTAATGTCCATGTGGTGCAGCCGCGCGCTCCCTTGGACCGTGCCTGAGAGGCGCACTAGAATTTTTTGCGTCTTTCCTAATTTATGCTGTCTTCTTCTTTACTCCTAATTGGACTTGAATTACAGAATTATGATTGTGGTCTTTTGGAAAATTTCCCACTTGGGTTAGAAACTTGCCATCTTGAAAAATCTTCAATTTATGAAACACGCAAATCTTCTATTCTCTTTAATTTAGGAAATATTCAAGTTTATCATATTTAATTTAAGATTTTGTATGGATTTGCCACAATAAAACCTTTCAAACCATTTAATCAAATAAAATAACATCAATAGGAAAGGTTAGACAAAAATCATGCCAACAAGTAATCAAAAATCATGACAATTGTCACACCAAAAACATAAAATCAAACTAATCACATAATACAACACCAAGTGTAACATTGTAAAATAATTAATTATGATAAATTTAACAAGTAATTAAAACACAACCCTTTTATCCATTCTAATTTGTGGTCTTCCCTATTTTAACTAATTTTTCGAACATATATGAATTTATTATTTATTTACTTTTCAATATACCCCGAATGCAAACCACAACCTACCTCATTAATTCCAACATAATTAATCACCTGAAAATAAATTGGTGACAAATAAAATAAACACACCTAATCACAACTATGACAAAGAACAATAAACAATATTCATTATTAAAGCATGTTTTTCAAATCATGAAAAATATTATGATCATACACTTTTATTCATGTTCTACTAGCATAGATAAGATCATAAAATATACAAAAATTAATATAAAGTACTAAAGTGTCAAAGTCCAACAAAATCTTTTTGGATTTTCAAAATTTTATTTTTTTATTTTTCAATAATGAAACAGAAAAAAAATTAAGCATGTAATGAATTAAAATTTAAGCTACGTGATCCATTGGAACTAGGAAAAAATAAAACATTATGCATGTCCTAGTCAATGCAAAATAATAGGCTCCATTAATTAGGTTTACCTCTTCTACTTTGTTAGGGATATGAACATTAAAGTCACTCTATTTTACCTAAATTGCACTTATTGTAGGGAAAACATTTTGAGCCATGGGGCATTTGGTTTAGGTCAAATAGGTTTTGAAAAAAAATTCTTTCTATTCTTCATCATTGGCCTATGTGAGGTCTAGAATCAAAATATGATTTTTGAACCTCAATGGATTAAACCTATTTAATACATAAAAAGTAGGTCTTATGAAATTACGTGTATCAACATATGTAGTGGGCAAACCATATAGTTAATGAGAATTAGATTTGATGTGACCTTTAGTTCCGCAGTAAAAGTAGGTAGAAACAAAATAATGAGAAGAATAAGAAAACATACCTTGCAACTTAGAAGAGCTTTCTTAGCCAATTACTTTCGGTGGAGTCACTTTAAACTTCTTCAGTATCTTCTTTGGAATCTTTAGAGTATAAGTTTCTTCTTTTTTTGCACATCTAAAACCAAACCCACTCTTGTATATGGGACTTCTTTGCACACCCAAAACTTTATGAAGGTTCTTTAATGAAATACTCAATTTGTCATTGAGTTCTTCATAGCTATTTGTGTCTCGAAGTATTTTTCATCACTGGCCTTAAGATTTTCTCTTAAGGCCTCTATCACTCTTTCTTAAGTTCCAACATCAACTTTAACATTATGGATTTAGACTTCAAAATTGTGGTTTTTTATTTCAAGGTCCTCAACAATGACCTCCAGAGAATCTTTCTCTTTTTGTATCGTTTTCTTTTTCTTGGTCAACCTTTTGTTCTCTTTGAATGCCTTGAGCGAAAGAATCACACCTTTGTGGTAGAAACCCTAGGCGAACTCCCTCTAAAACTAATTAAAATTTTGCCCTTTGCTAGTTATGAAATATGAATCAAGCAACAAACAATATCACAATGCAAAGAAATTAAAAGAGATAGAACACAAAGAATTGACGAGGAAAACTCTTCACAAATAATGGCAGAAAAACATTGGGTCACAAAGACCAAACTTTCCACTATGCACAAATGATTACAAGGAGAACCATGGTAGTATACATAGTCCATTTTTTCAACCTTGCCACACCAATCATAGTGAACACCTTCTATAACACATAAAAAATAATCTTCGCATATACCTAATGAAAAACACACTTACGCCGTCGAACTTCTTCAAAAAATTCACATACAAGAATTTAATAGTTAAAACTATCGTGACTAAGTTGACAGAGGTCAATGTTATGCTTACAAAGAATGTATTCTTCTCTATTTAGATACACTCTAAAGCCGTAGGAAAAGGTCTTTATTTACAAAACACTCAAGCAATCCAATCCTTCACTAGATTGCATAGTTTTCTATTTTTAAATTCTTTTAGGAAACTTTTCAACCTCCTTAAGTATTAAGAAACCTTCCTTAAAATATTTTCAACCTCTTTAAATATTGGGAAATCTTTTCAAAAATCCTCAAACCTACACATTTGACGCCTTAGTCAAATGCCTAAAACTACAAGTATAAAGTAATTATTTTGCTCACTAATTTACCAATTACAAATATAAACCTAACAGTATATATACATTGTATAGGTCTAGATTTTATGATCTTTCTATTATTCAAATTGTGAAATTCTTAAAGCTTAATTATTTTGTATTCACGGCTTTTCTTTCAAAAAATGACTTGTCTATTTTCTCAAGGTAGTGAAAACTAATGTTTCTAAGACAAATGTTTTTAAGAAAAAATTCGATCTTATGGCCTTCGAGGGAAAACCAACATCATGTTTGCCTTACTTGCTTCCTGGATTGGCAAGCCATTTACATTTAAGATCCAGATCTGATGAACGACATCCTCCTCGAAAGAATCTCCGATCGTAGCTGTAAATTTTGTGACAATCTGTCATAGCCTATCAGTCGCAACCAATCTTTTGATAGTTGATTACGGCCTATATTGGATGTCAAATTGACTGAACTTGATCGACTATTTGACTAGTCTTCCTGAGGTCTTTGGCTTGTAGAGTATACTTTTCAAGGGTTGGTTAGTCAAGATCATAATAGTGTGGGTCTGAAATTATGCCTTCAATCTTCTAGTAGTTATAACCAATGAAGGCGAGCAATTCTATCTTTAGGTACTTTTCTTCTACCACCTAGGGTGCTTAGCTAGTGTGGTATACTAATTTTTGTACCCCGTTGTATTTTTTCACTAGAGTCGAGCTGACAGCTATAGTAGACACCACTAGGCAGAGGTAAAACTCCTCTTTAGGGGTAATCTTACTGAGTAAAGAGACTGTCTTAAGTAATGCTTTAATTACTGGAAAGCCTCATCGCACTCAATGATCTACTCAAATGCCTTCTTTAAGACATTTATCTAAAGATCTTGAGATAAATATATTAAGGGTAGCAATGCGGTCTACCAACCTTTATATCTCATTGGTCGTCCGTGGTAACTGCATCTTTAGAATTGCTGGACTTTTAGGGTTAGCCTCAATTCCTCGGCTAGACACCATCAACCTGTGGAACATCTCAGAGGCCACTCTAATAGCACATTTTGCTGGGTTCAACTTCATTTAGAACTTTTAAAAAGTGTTGAACGCTTTTTTTAGGTCTGCTATATGATCAGATGTTTACTTGTTCTTTGTCAATATGTTATCAATATAAACTCCCACGTTGCGCCTAATCTGTAACTTGAACATCAAGTTAACCAACCTCTATTATGTCATCTTGGCATTTTTTAGTTTGAATAGCATAACCTCGTAATAGTATAGGCCTTGGTCGATGATGAAGGTTATGTGTTCCTAGTCTGGCTCGGCAATCTAAATTTGATTATAACTCGAAAAGGCATCCATAAAAGAAAGTACTTGATATCTGGCCATTGAGCTTACTAGTAAGTCAATCATAATGAGAGAAAAGCTATCTTTGGGGTAGGTTTTATTCAGATCAGAGAAATCTATGCGCATCTTCTACTTCTCGTTAGATTTCTTAACCATCACCATAATGGATAGCCAGGATAGATAGTCTACCTCCCTAATGAACTTAACCTTGAGTAATTTTTTCACTTTTTCAACTACTACCTCATTTCATTTTAGGGTAAAGATTTTCTTTTTTAACTTAATCAGCCGAGCCTCCAAAGAAATTTGAAGTGATGGGCCATTATCCTAGTGTCAATGCTACGTATGTCCTTATTTGACCAAGTGAACACATCTCAGTTCTGTCTTAGGAACTGTCTGAGCTCCTCCTGCTGTTCATCTTTTATCGTAGCTCATATCTTTACAGTTCCCCTGAGTTCGGGGTCCCCTATCATTACCTCTTTTAGGTTGTCACTCAGCTCTCTTTTTTTAGCTTTATTTCATTTCTGCTCTCTAGTTCTTCCAAAATTAAGGTTTTACAGTTAGAATCCCCTTTAAATGATGAAAAGTGACACTCTCTTACTGCCTTCTAATTTTCTTTCACACAACCAACTTCGTGCTTGGTAGGAAACTTTAGATGAAGATAATAGGTCGATATGACAGCCTTGAATTGGTTCAAAGTGCCCCTATCGAGTATGATATTATAAGCTGGGAAGCAGTCGAGCACCAAGAAGGTGATCATCTTGGTTGCTTACTTGAGTTTGGTTCCTAGGATGACAGGGAGGATGATGGAGCCGATTGACTTTATGCGATCTCTAACAAAGCTGATCAGGGCCAAGTAGACTAGATGTAGCTTATCCTTTCCTATGTTTATTTTCTCGAAACCCCTCTAATAAAGTATGTCTGCTGAACTCTTACTATCTACCAGAATTCTCTATGTCTAGAAGTTAGCCGACACAACCAAAATCACTAAAAAATTATCATGTGAATGGTTTAACTTTAAGGCTTTATCCTTGGTAAAGGTGATCAGCACCAATTTTATTTTTGCCCTATTAATATGTCGATCTATTGTCATCACATCTTGATCTCTCTTAAGCCTGCTGACAAATTTCTTCTCAACTGGGGAAGATTCGTCTTCTCCCAAAAACGTACCTAAAATGACCCTAATTTCCCCTAGAGGTTGTTGAGCGTATTGTCCATTGTCAGAACTTCTCTAAGGTAGGATTCTTTTATCATCCTACCTATCTATTCATTTTTTGACAAACAAATTCGTTTTACTTTTTCTTCTTTATCAGTTCTTTAACTAAATTTTTGAAATCAAAACACTACTCCGTGTCATGCCCATGATCCTTGTGGTATAAGCAGTACTTGGATCTATTCTTTGATCTTGTTGGGGCTTTCATCTCCTTTGGTAATTTGAACTCTAGATCATTCTTGATGGCATAAAACACTTGCTCTATCTGTGAGTTTAGTGGGGGTGAAACCCCTGGCTAACCTCTTATACTGATCATTTTTATTTGCTGTTTAACCTCCCGACTCGAAAGTTCTGGGTGGCTTTGTCCCTCTATCCCTCATTAGAGAGTCATTGCCTCAACATCTTCCAAAGCCTTCTTTATATCTTTAGTGTTCATATGTTTCTGAGCCTTAGACATTAGCTTAGCCATACTCTCCAGAGGTTTTTTAGCCAAGAAAAAAGTTAATCTATCGGTTTTTAGGCTGCTCATGAAAGCTGTGAGTGCCACATTTTCCTCAACCTCTTCAATCTTCAATATCTCCTGATTAAACTGATTAATATACTCCTTGAGGGATTCATCCCTTCCCTATCTTATAATCAATAAATATGCTAGAGGTTTCCCTTACCACTGCCCACCAATGAAGTGTGAAACAAATTGTTTACTGATCAGCTTGAAATTTTCAATTGATTCGAGCTTGATCTTATTAAACCAAGCATGAGCCATTCCCTTTAAAAATTGAAAAGGCTCGACACTCAATCTAATCGGGAACTATGAGGAAGTGTATCACTGAGTTATACATGTCTAAATGATCTATTGGATCTTTTAAGCCATCATAAGATTCCACTGTAGGTATCTTGAACTTTAGAAGTATGGGACACTCTATCACTGTTGGAGTGAATGGGGTGCTCGTCCTATCCATGATATTTTCCCTAGTAATAAGATTCCGTATTGCTGCCATGACCCCTTTCTACTAGAGCTTCTATGGCCTTAATCTTTTTCTTTATTGTTATATTTTTTGTTTTCTCAATGTCAGCCATAGAATGGTGTGGTATGGTTTCATTATGTGCCTCAATAACTTCATTATTCCTTCAAAAAAATTAGGTTGTGTGCTATTCTCTCCCACAATCCATCTGTTTCCATCATTGTTAATGATCCTTCCATTACCTACCCCACTTGGGCGTAGGTCCTGTCGTGGTGATAGTTGAGGTACAGGTGCTAAGCGCTCAGCATGTTCTATAAGTGCCCGATTTTGCTCTATTATGGCTTGTATGGCTACTACCATACCCGCAAATTACCTCTCTATCATAGCAATGCTCTTATTTCCCTGATTTTGATTCTTCATTGAGAAACTTGACTGACTCCAATAAGTTTACACGTTAGATTTGGTTTGGACCATGAGTTAAGGAGAACCTTTATCCCACAAATGATGCCAACTGATAAGGGTGAAACATCATGGTCCTTAATCCATGCCTCTGAGAACTTGATCACCTAAAACTAATTAAATCTATACACCGAGGACACCAGTATGGTGCCTGCCAAAAGTTCTCAGATGATCAAGTCAGTCAAAAAGTAAGGAAAATAATTTAATAGAGTAACGATAGGGTAAAAGATAGCATACCTGTAAGTGCAGGTTCTTCCTCTATTTATAGGGATGTTCTGTAGATTTAAGGATAGAAATAAATCAAGAATTCTCACTGATTTATCGTGATTTCCCCATTCAGACAAAGGGGTGCAAAATTCGTATCAATCTTGAAATTTCCTTCCTAATTTGATGATTCTGGATCAACAACTACAATGCAGATTTCAAAATTGTGGTCATAAGACTTAAATACACATGGCCATGATTGGCTCGACACCTAGTAGCCCAGGCTACCGAGCTTGACCCAAGCTCGTTTGATCTCTCTAACTCGGACTTGTCCTCCATTGAGGATTTTTTTTTAATGCTACTGGGTATATTTTTGTCATTTTAGGTGAGCTCGGAAATCCTTCTTATCACACTATATAATTTAGTTGACAAGACTTCATTATGGTACTTTAGCAATCGTACCCACTATCATGTTGTGTAATCACTTTGCTTATACTCTCATAAATCACCAACTCTAAGATGATTGACTATAACAAATCAAAACAATGATCCAAATACACCAATTTTCTACAAAAATGTGCCATTGTTGGCTAAGTAATTGAGAGTAATCTCAAAAAGCACTCAATGTAAAGTGACCGAAAAGATAATAATGGCACATTTAAAAGTTCTAGAATACCATTTTGATTGAATTTAAAGTCTAAATTCAATAAATATTTGGGTAGCGTTTCAATTGAACTAATTTATTCATTATCAATTTTACTTTTTGGTTATTAAAATTATTCAATTTTTTTTAGAAAAAGATATTACAATATATATATGTATATATGATTTTAATATTGTGTTAGAATTTCATATGAATTTGTATTCTACTTGGGATAGGAATATATTACCTAATTTAATAAATACCAAACTTTTGATAGTTGTTAATATAAATTACTTAATTATTTACTAAAATATAGAAAAATAAATAAATAATAAGAAGTAATATAATAAATCAAAGTGTAAATTAAATAAAATATTAAGTGATATCAATGAATATCTTAGTTTGAACAGAATTATGAATAAGTGATAATTATGTACAATAAATACCTTTTAAATTATATAACTATAAATTAACATAATCAAAATTATAAATTAATATTAATGAAATAAAATATTTATTTAATAGGATAATTATTTTTTTACATCATTTTTTCAATAATAATTTTTATGATTATATTTTAAATAATAATTATGCACGTTATTTGTTAACTAACTAAGATATAGAAATAATAATTATTATTATTATTATTGAAACTTTTATTTAATAGGGTTAAATAATTTTTTGCATTAAATTGTTTAGTAACAATAATATTTATTATGTTTAAATAATAATTTATTAAAATATAAAAAAATAGAATAAGAATATTTTTTAAATAAAAATAAAAATAAAAGACAAGAAGTTATATAATAAA
>JAVXUM010141673.1:0-17471 GCA_035590655.1 Pouteria glomerata | reverse complement strand
CCTGCCGATCGATACGGCGCGGATCATCACCACGGCCGTCCAGCCGGATTCGCCGCTCTTCCCGAAATACAAGGTCATCATGGCCCTGTCCTTCGTGCTCGGCGGGGCGCTGGGCGCCGCGGTCGGAATGGGCCGAGAGTTCTTCGACCGGTCGCTGCGCGGCCCGGCCGATCTGGAGGACATCGGGCTACCGTTCCTCGGCTATTGGCCCAGGCGCAACAGCCTTTCCAATGCCCCAAAGGCGTCAGGCTTCCTGGGCAAGGGCAGGGACGCGCTGGAGACGGTTCTGCGCCCGCTCGGCAGTCATCGTAGCGCCTCCCGCAAGCAGGCCGACCAGATCCTGAACCAGACGCTGCAGCAGATGCTTCTGGCGACCGATGCGATGCGGCTCGACCCGATGGTGGTCGTGATCGTGCCCATGGAGAACGACAAGGCCGAGCACCTCACGTTCATCGCGCGGACCTATGCCGAACAGCTTGCCTCGCTCGGTCATGAAGTCCTGTTGATCTGCCGAAATCCCGATCTGGCTTCGAAGGCGGGAGACGCCGGCTCTCTGGTTCGCAGGGGCAGCGGCAGTGCGCTTTCGGCCGAGGCGAGCCAGCAGAACCCGACCATCGTTCCCGCCGGCAACATGCCGATCCTCAGCCAGACGACCAACCGGACCGGCGTCCAGGCGCTCGGCTCGGGAGTCGCAGGCTTGGCCGGCCGGTTCGATCGCGTCGTCATCGAAGGGGCGTCCCTGGACCATCCCCTGAACCTGTCGGCGCTCGTTCCCTCCGTCGACCGCTTCGTTCTTCTAGGTCGCTGGGGATCGATCCCCAGGCAGTCGCTGCCGGACGCCATCCAGTCGGTGCATGGTCTCCGATCCAAATGCGCCGGGATCGTGCTGGACGAAGCGGACGTCTCGAGGATTGGCTGAGAGCGACGGGCCGCTTGCATCGACGTGAGCGCGCGGGTTGGGGGAGCGCCATTCGCCGGACCATTCTGGCCGAAGGCGATAACGACCGGGTCGAACGCGAAGAGCGAGCGCGAAGTTTCCAAGGTTCCTGTTCGTGCCGCGCGGTCGTTCGGATGAAGAAGTCGGGACGCGCCTTACGGAACGTCCGGAAACCCCTGACAAATGACTGTCTTAGCTATGTGAAGAATTATTGGTATATCGTATCGGTCCGCTTTATTCTCATTTTAAAGCGCCATATCAATTCGGTATTCCGCAATCGAAAGAACGTGCAGTGCTGATCTGAACTTCTCTTATGTGCGCATCATGGTTCGGGGCGCGACGGATGATTTGAGATGAGCGAGTGGCTTCGGGATAAGGTTTGCCGAAGCCGGGAAAAGACGAGACATCAGCGGGTGGGCGTTGAGACATGACAGACAAGAATGCAGCTTTTCCAGTCTATGTGGCGTTCGCGACGTCCGGGCGCGCAGCTGTTCTCAACGAAACCCTTCGTTATCTCGCCCATCAAACCCTGATGCCGACGCGGGTCTTCGTGTGCCCGGCAAAGGCGGATGATTACGCGTTTCCGCAAGACGAGACCCTTCCTTTCGACGTCGAGGTCGTGACGTCGCCGCCGGGAGCCTGCGTGCAGCGAAATGCGATCATCGAGACGATCACGTCGTCGCAGCCCGGAGTTGTGCTGTTTCTGGACGACGATTTCTTTGCCCGTCGTGACTATCTCGCCGAGACGAAGAAGCTCTTCACCGAGCACCCGGAGATCGTGATGACGACCGGCACCGTCCTTGCCGACGGCGCGCTGGGACCGGGCCTGACGGTGGAGGAGGCGCGATCCATCCTGGAAGCCGATACGGCCGAGGCCCCCGAGCAACTCGATGCCATCTACAATGCCTATGGCTGCAACATGGCCATTCGCCTCGATGTCGTGGATCGCCACGGCCTGCGTTTCGACAACGAGCTGCCGCTCTACGCTTGGCTGGAAGACGTGGATTTCAGTCGGTGCATCGCCAGATACGGACGTCTCGTTCGCTCCTCCCGCCTTCGGGGCGTTCATATGGGGGTCAAGCGCGGGCGGACATCGGGCGTCCGTCTCGGTTATTCCCAGATCGCCAATCCCTGGTACTTGATGCGCAAACGCACGATGCGCCCGGATCTCGCTCTCCGTCAGGCGTCGCGCAACATCGCCGCCAATATCGCCAAGGTCGGCAAGCCGGAGCCCTGGGTCGATCGCAAAGGACGCGTGAAGGGTAATCTTCTGGCCTTCCGAGACCTTCTGCGAGGCCGGCTCCATCCAAAAAACATCCTCATGCTCGGCTGATGGGCGAGGGAACCCTGCTTGTCGAAAGGGTTCACTCGCCTCCGACCGCCGGCCTTCAAGGAGCCGTCATACGCATTCCGCATCTCGCCCGTCATTGCCGGCTCGATCGTCGCGCCGCTGTGATGTCGCGGCTTTCTCCGGTTCGATACCTGACGACGCCCACTGTTCCGATGTGCCCGATCCTCCAGGGGTCGTCGGTCGTGGCCCAATTTCGAGGCGCTGTATTTCCAACTCATACCTGAAGGGCCTGGTGCCATGATGACCGACGAGACCAATTCAAGGCGGGACGATGCGGAATGGACACCTGTCCATCCGTATCTCGTGATCGTTCGGGCAGGCCCCAGAAGCCTTCATTCGGAATGGTTGGAGCCAGCCGCCGGTCGCGGTTTCGACCTCCTCGTCTCGGCCTACGACGAAGACGTCCCGAAGGCGCAAGGGCCGGGCGTCTTTCAGGAGTTTCGGGCCGGGCCGAAGGTGGGCGGCTTTTCCGACCTGATCGATGCTCACATCGACCTGCTTCGGCACTACAAGTTCATCGCGTTTTTCGATGACGATCTTTCGGTCGACAGCGTCCGCCTCACGCAGTGTTTCGAGATCGCATCGACTTACGATCTGAAGATCTGCCAACCTTCGTTGACGCCATCGAGCCATTTCACCTTCGCGGGCCTTTTGCAGAACAAATCGTATCTGCTTCGCTACATCACCTATATCGAACTGATGTGTCCGATCTTCCGGGCGGATGTCTTCGAGAAGATCAGGCCGCTCTACGGACTTGGATATGAGAGCGGTATCGATCTCGTCTGGTGCAACATCGGCAGCCCGCAGCCCAAGGATTATGCGGTGATCGATTCCGTCAGCCTTCTTCACACACGGGCCGTCGGAAGTCGGAAGGCGGACAACGGGTTCGTGGGTACCCAACGCTACGAAGACCATATTTTCGCAGTGCTGGAGCGCTTCTCCTTGCCCTGGCTCAGCTGCATTCCGTACAGCGCGCTCCGACCGGATGGGACCGAGGTGACAAGCCGCCTGTCGCTGTTCCTGTCTTCGCTCAAATTGTTCGGGGCGATTTTCCGACAACCGGATTGGGCCGCTCGTGCCCGGCACGTGGCGGTTCATTGGAAGCATCTCCTGTTCCGTGCGCCGACCAATCGTTCGATCGACCCGGCCCTCCTATCATCCAGCGAGCAGACGGTTGCCGGAACCTGAACGTCATGATCCCGTCCCTCCAGCCCTGCGCAGGACCTCTGACGGTCGGGCGTCGCAAGGTCGCTTGCCCGTGAAGACGCTGGATCGGCCCTATGTTAACAAGCCACGGAGCACTCCGTTGATCCTTCAACCGAGGACTCCCTCCCACCCTTCGGCCCTGGCGCCCCGACTAGGCTTCTGGTCCTGATGATCGCATTGACGCTGGCTGCCTTCTGGATCGTCGCCCTGCTGGCCTTCGCGCTGGGTGCGAGAGCGCTTCTCTATCTGTTCTTCGGCAGCGTTGCCTTCGGCACGTTCGCCGTCGTTCCGCCCGAACTGACCGGCGGGTTGACGCTGACGCCTCTTCCCATCGTCGCACTCCTGATCATCCTGCGGACCTTCTTCATACAAGGCGCGCCGGCGCGCATTCTCCGGGCCATGACCTCCCTCTCGCCCCAGGGCATCCTGGCGGCGTTCTGGTTGCTCTCCGGCCTGGTGACCCTGTTCATGCCGCGGATCTTCGCGGGAGCGGTCATGGTCATTCCCATGCGCGTCGTCGATCGCGACGCGGTCCCTCTCTATCCGTCGACCCAGAATTTCTCCCAGTTCGTCTATATGAGCCTGTCGATCGTGTCCGTGCTCGTGTTCGCCGAGCTCCTTCGAGACCCGAAACTGCGCCGCACGACCCTGCGCGCGATCGTCTCCGGCGGGGTGGTGGTGGTGCTCACGGGCATTCTCGACGCCGTCAGCCAGGTCGTGCCCCTCGACGCGCTGATGGAAGCTTTCCGAACGGCGACCTATGCCTTGCTGGTCGACGCCGAGGTGCTGGGCGCGAAGCGAATCGTCGGCCTGATGCCGGAGGCGTCGGCTTACGGGTCGATCTGCCTGACCTTTCTGGCCCTGATCTACTTCCTGCGCCGTTCGTTCGACACGAGCCCCGGATTTCGTGCTCTGGCGACCGTTGTCGGATGCCTCCTCCTGCTGTTCACCTATCTCTCCACCTCGTCCGCCGCCTATCTCGGACTCGGGGTGCTCGGCCTGCTGGCAGGTGCGGAATGGGCGTGGCGCTACGCGACCTTGCCGTTTGCGGCGGGGCAGCATCCGGGGTTGCGACGGGACGCCGTTCTCATGTTCGCGGGTTTCGTCGCCTTCGTTGCGGCCCTTCTGTTTCATCCGACGATCTTCGATCGCGTGATCGAGCTTCTCAACAGCACGCTGATCGAGAAGAGCGCTTCCCAGTCCTTTGAGGAACGATCCATGTGGACGAGGGTCGCGTGGCAAGCGGCCTTCGATACATACGGGCTCGGCGTGGGCATCGGCGGGGCGAGAGCCTCCAATTTCTGGGCCGCGCTCGCGAGCAATGTCGGCTATCTCGGTGCAGCGCTCTACGCCGCCTTCATGCTGAGTTGCTACACGCGGCGGGTGCGAGAGCCGAACTGGCAGACCTTCTTCATGCTCAGCGGATGCCGCTGGGCCTTGATCCCGGGCCTTGCCGTCGGATGGGTCGTGGGAACCTCGGCGGATTTCGGTGTGCTGACGGGCCTGATCTACGGTCTCATGCTGGGCGCGAGCCGATCGTCGCAACGAGAGCCCGTAGCCTTTCCCGATCTTCGAATGTCCGCAGCGACGTGACATGAGCGAGACCCATCTTGGCGAGCGGTTTTCGTCCGGGGTTTCTCCGTGGCCGGAAGCGGTTCGGCGCTCGTGCCATGCCGCAATGTTTTTCCTGACACACGACCGGCGTACCTAGATTCGACGACCGACCGCGCAACGCCGCTCTTGGCTTTGCGAAGCACCACCCAGCCATCACCGCTCGCAGCCCGAGCTTTTCCTACGCCTTTGCCGATCGTACAGGGCGCTTTCGAGGGGATGAAACAGTCGTGACGTCATCAAGCCTGTCGCACAAGGCTGCGTCCGCGGGCCTCTGGGTCGTGGGCGGAAGGCTCCTCGCTCGTGTTCTGGATCTTGTCAGCCTTCTCGTGCTGGCGCGCCTTCTCACGCCCGCCGACTTCGGCGTCGTCGCCATCGCGACCACGATCCTTTCCGTGGTCGAGGCGATCCTCGAAATCCCCGTCAATCAAGCCCTCATGCGCCAGCAGGCGATTACGCCGGCCATGCTCTCGACGGCCTTCTCGCTCAGTCTCGTGCGCGGGATCGCGGTCGCAGCGCTGATGATCCTCTTGGGTTGGCCGCTGGCGCTTTTCTACGAAAACCCGGCGCTCTTCCCCTTGACCTGCGCGCTGTCGCTGGCGCCCGCCCTCCGAGGCCTGACCAGCCCGCGAATGGTGGTCTTCATGCAGGAGTTCGACTTTCGGCGCGAGTTCGCGCTGGATGTCTCCGCCAAGCTCGCCACCCTGATCGTCGCCGCCACGATCGCTCTGACGACGGGAAGCTACTGGGCTCTGGCGGCCGGAAGCGTAGCTGGTCCCCTGGTGGCGACCGTCCTTTCCTACGTTTTCGCACCGCTCGCGCCGCGCATCACCTTTTCCGAATGGCCGATGTTTCGAGACATGGTGGGGTGGAACACGGTCTCGCAGATTCTGAGCGCCTTCAATTGGCAGACCGACCGGCTGCTTCTGCCGCGCTACACGAGCGTCTCCGCCTTCGGTGCCTTCAGCGTCGCCGATACGCTGGCCTCCATTCCCTTGCAGACCGTCGTCGTGCCGCTGCTTCGGCCATTGAACGCGGCTTTCGCCAAGCTCACCAACGACGCCCAGCGGGCGGCGGCCTACGGCACGGCGTCCGCCGCCGTGGTGACCCTGGCAGCCCCAGCCTTGGTCGGTATCGCGCTTCTGGCCGAGCCGGCCCTCCGCATCGTCGTGGGCGAGAAATGGGTTTCGGCGGCGCCGATCCTGGCCTGGATCGCCGCGATCGGCCTGTTCGGCCTTCCGTTGACCGCTCTCTCCCCGCTGGTCATGGCCTTGGATCGCACCCGTTACGGCACGCTGCGGATGGCCATCGAAATGTGCGTCAAGCTTCCGGCGACCATCGTCGGCGTCATGTATTACGGGATCGAGGGCGCTCTGGCGGCCCGCGCCTTGGCGGCGGTCGCGGTCTATGCCGCCAATGTCTTCATCGTGCGACACCTGATCGGAATGAGCGTCAGCGCCCAGCTTGCGGCGATCCTGCGCCCGGCCTTGGCAACCGTCAGCATGGCGATCCTGCTCTGGTTCCTGCGGCCGCTGCTCGATGGGTGGCCGGTCGGCATTCCCTTCATTCTACTGACCGGCCTGATCGGGCTGGCGGGGCTGGCTCTCTTCTGGCTGGTGATCCTGGCAAGCTGGCACCTTGCCGGGCGCCCCAAGGGCATCGAGGCCCTGGCCATTCAGAAAGTCCGCACGCTGGCCGGGCGTATCCGAAAGCGGCCTTGAACTCTTGGGCTTGGTGCGGTCCGAAAGCGTCGCCGGGTGAGGCGGCTGTCGCGCCGAGCTCGGTCCTACTGCCGGTTCGAGCGAAGCCCGATGATCTGGAGAACCTTGGTCTCCGGGCCCTCGGGCCGACCTGCCGCAAACCAAAGGCCGAAATGGCACAGGAGATAGGTCAGTCCGCCCAGAAGCGCCGAAAGCGCGACGAAGACCCAGGCGGACGTGAAGTCCTCCGCAGGAGGCTGGTAGAGCTTCGCGACGCCCAATGCCGCGGCCATGGCCAGGACGCTGAGAAGCGTGCGCCAGGGTGCGGTGACCTGACGAACCACGCCGACGCCGATGAGCTGCGAGACGATCGAAAGATTGAGATAGATGATGATCAGCTCTGCGACGACGATGGCACCCACGACGCCCGGAAGGCCGTAAAGCGAGGCCGCGACCAGCACCATCGGCAGGCGAAGAACGAGACCGAGCAGGTCGCGGAGGAAGATCAGCTTGGTGCGGCCGAGCGTCATCACCACCGAGAAGGCGGGGGCGGTCAGCATCTGTATCGAGAAGATCGGCGCCGTCACCTGGATGACGAGCACCGCCTCACCCCATTCCGGACCCAGCAGCAGAAATCCGAGCGGGTTCGCCAGGAGAGACAGGGCGATGCCGATCGGCATGACGAAGGCCATGACGACCTGCTGGCTTAGGAGATAGGCCTGTTTCAGCCGCTCCGCACTGTCGCGGACCTTCATCATTCCCGTGAAAAGGGTTTGAATGATCGGCCCCACGATCGCGTAGGTCGAGGTGCTCGCCATCTCGCTGCCGACGACATACTGGCCGAGCGTCGCCTTGCTGAGGACGCCGCCCACGAACAGTCGGTCCGATTGCCAGTTCAGCGTGTTGACCATCTGGCTCAGCGTCAGCCAGCTCGTGAAGTCGAGGATGGATCGCCACTCCGCGAGCCGCAGGCGAAAGCGGCCCGGCGCCAGGACATAGGACGCGATGGTCGAGATGATGGGCGCGATGACGATGCCCGACACCATGGCCCAGTAGCTTCCCGTCGTGATCGCGAGAACGATGGCGACGATGACCCCGACGAGCTTGCCGCTCACTTCGACCAGGAACTGCGGCAGATACCGAAGCTCGATCAGGAAAACAGCGGTCTTCGGGCTGGCGGCGCCCCGCACGAGGGGAGACAGGGCCAGGAGCCAGATAACGGGCGCAAGCCTTTGGTCGTCGTAAAGCCAGGCGATGGGTTCGGCCAGGGCGACCAGAATGGTGCTGACGAGAGCCCCCCGGATCAGGCCGATCGTGAAGGCCGTGTCGTAATGGCCTTCGGTCGGCTTCTCCAGATGCACGAGCGCATTGCCGATCGGCAGTTCGGTCACCGAATTGACGATGATGAGAACGGTCACGGCGACGGTCGCGAGACCGAAATCGTTCGGGAGCAGAAACCGTGCGAGGACGATCACGGACAGAAAGTCGAAGAGCTTGACCGCAAGCCGCGCGCTGACCAGCCAGATGGCGCCGTGGGCAATTCGTCGGGAGAGCATCAGGATCGGGCCACCGGGTATGGGGTTGGCGACTGCGCGGCATCGGCTGAGATTCGCGTCGGCCAGTGGGGCTCTTCGCGCTCCATCCGTAGCAGCGAACGGTTCGCTCGTCCTGCCCTATGCCGTCCGATTGCTGGCTGAGATCGAAGGAGGGCTGCGCAGGCATGGGGATGGGCGACAGGGATGTCGTCGGTCGGGCTTCAGTCGCCCCATTTCCGCCTCGATCGGAGGCGCTGCGTCCCCAGACCCCCTTTCGACCTCGTATCTCTGAACGCCTGTCCCAATAAAATCCACTTCTTTTTGGATTTGGGGTGCGAGAAAAGGGCCTGCTCCTCCACGGAAATACGATATATCCAAATGAGTCGATAATTCTCTATCAATCTGAGCGAAAGTTTCTATTTCTTGTCGGATCGTGTTATGCGACTGATCAAGTAGCGCTCCAATGAAAGATTGGAGGGCGGCGTGCTCGAAATCAAAACTTCAGATGGTGGTACGTTTGAATCCGGTTCCTCAGAATAGCGCGCGTCTCTGGCATGTGGATGCCATTCGTGGAATTGCGATGCTCCTGGGAATCCCGTTCCATGTGGGCATGATCTACAGTGCAGGGCACGAATGGTTCGTGACCTCGCAAGAGAAAAGCACCGCCATCATGGTCGTCACCGGCATTCTGACCTCGTTCAGAATGCCGCTCTTCTTCTTCGTGGCAGGTTTGCTCGCCGCGATGATGCTGGAGCGGAAGGGGGCAGCGAAATGGGTTTGGAGGCGGATGGAGCGGCTCGGCGTCCCGCTTCTGGTCTCAACAGCCTTGATCTCGCCGATCATCATCGCGGCCATGGCGTATAACGACCATCTGTCGACACCGAATGTCTCCTACCTCCACCTTCTGGCCGTTCGGTTCAAACTTATCGATAACCAATGGATCGGCCATCTCTGGTTCATCCAGTGCCTCTTGGCCTACTCGCTTCTCACGCCGCTCCTTCTTCGCGGGCGAGGTTTGACGGTGCGAGTCATCGAGTTCGTGACGAGCAACGGGAAAGTCCGGTCCTCGCTGCTGCTCGTTCTGTTCGGAGCGTTCCTCAGCATCTACCGGTTCGGCATCGACGGCACCTTCTACACGGTGGAAAACTATATTCCCGCTATCAAGGCGATGACGGAGATCGTCAAGATCCCTGCCTTCCTCGGCTATCTCCCGTATTACTTTGCAGGCTTGTGCGCTTACGGCATCACTATGCCGAATTTCCACCGCAGCAAGCTCATCTGGTTCGTATTGCCGGTCGCCCTGCTGTTTCACGCCGAATATTGGAACATGGTCGGGATCAAGGAAAAGGTCATCGCCTACGCATCCCTTGGATTGGCGAGCGCCCTGGCCACGGCCGTCATCTTTTCCTTCTCATCGACCGTCGTCACGAAGAAAAGCGCCATCGTCTCCTATCTCGTCGATGCGTCCTTCACCGTCTACCTCGTGCACTATCCCGTCATCGTCTGGTTGGGATTTCTGTTGTCGGGTACGCGGATCAATCCGATCGTCGGATATTTCCTTTGTATCGCACTGGCCTTTGCGTTGGCCTTCGGCGCCCACGAAATCGTTCGGCGGTCCTCGGTGCTGTCTTATCTTCTCAACGGCAAACCCTTCAGGCCTGAGCGTTCGCAGACCATTCCGCAGAAGATGGCGAGCTGAGGGCAGGGCATCTGACGCGGCTCAAGAACGGCCCAGCGACGCGGGCCGTCGCCGCGCGGGCAGATTTCGGATAACCGTCACCACGCCGTCTATTTCAGAACGAAGTTCGTCTCGCGCATCATCTGCTTGAACGTCCGCCAGCGCGAAAGGAAAATATGGGGGTCGCGGACGCCGGGCGTGCCATTCCACATCCCCACGATCCATTGGTTGCGAAGCGAGCGTTGTCTTTCGGGATTGGGCAGTCTGATAAGACGGTTGAGCTCGGGATGTTGGCGTTGGAAGCGACTATAGCGCTGCACCGGTCGCCCGCTCCAAGGACCCGTCGACGTCAGCCAGGGTTTCATCGGCCCGGTAAAATGCAGGATTCGAGGGGTCACCAGGGCACCGAACCCCATCATCCGGTAGTCCGTACTGAAATTATAGGCAGGGGACAGCCACGACAGCTCGCCGCCCAGAACGGCGTTGAGGGCACTTTGATCGAAGAAGAGGCAGTCCTTCTTGTTGTCGAGGAAGAACCTCCAGGCCTTGGGGCCGACGTCGCGCCAGGTCTCCCTGTTGAAGGCCATCACGCCCGCGTTGAAATATCGCGGACCGGTGAGATGCCTCAGCCGATTTCTGTAATCCTGAGCCTGACGCCCGTAGTCCGAGCGTGTCCGTTCGTACAACCATATGCTGTCCGGGGCGGCAGCGACTTGGCCCGACTGTAGGCGCAAGGAAAGAAGCTCGGAAATATCCCCGACGATCTGCACGTCTCCGTCCAGATAGAGAATGTCGCGATACTGCGGAGGGAGGATATCGTTCAGAAAGAGCCGGCCGAAACTGGCCGGACTGACATGCGTGTCCCCGAGGTCCATGCCAGGCTCGAGATCGAACTGGTTCGCGTCGACGGGCAGGAAGCGCAGGCCACTCGCCCCGAACGTGCTGGCAAGTGCCGCAACGTCCTCTTCTGCCGCATGAACTATCGCGACAAAGACATCCGTCCGAACGCGATCGCTAGTCTGCTCGATCACCTGCAGCGCAGCATAGATCGAAGGCATGAGGAAACCGGCATCGGTGACGAACACGGTCGCATGCGTCGTTTCCTGTGCCATGGTCTCTCCCAGTCATTTCGCAGGCGATCTTGTCTCCTCGAAGATGTCCTATCTTGTCCAATTTATAGTGAAGGGCGGAATATAGACAAATATTAACGTTACCCTGACCTAACGTCGCAGGGGAGGGCCGGTTCTCGCGAACTCCGACCCAATGTCGATCGGGCAGGGTAGAGAACACCCGCAGCTGAAGCCGTAAGATACGGATGTAAAGGGTGTTTCCGGCGCTGGACGAGCAGGGAACGGAAGCGGCGGGAACGCTTGCAACCTCGCCGGGCGTCCTTCACATGAGCCGACCTGGCTAACAATATAGTTCGACCTGGCTTGCTGCGAAGTGGAAGAGGGCGTCAGACGAAGCGCGCGGCAGGCGTCACGTTCGATCGGGACGTGAGGTTCGGCACGATTCCCCTGGGTGCTGCCCATGTCCGAGCTCGTCAGAAGGCAGCGAGTGCCGGGCGAACGGGGGATCTGCCGAGTTGCTAAATCGCCTGCGGGACGTGCCCCAGTGATGGCGGTCGAACGCAGCTGCACAAGTCGCGCCTTCCGACAGCCATCCGGGAGCATAGGCCGCTCTTTGATGGGTAGTCAGATAGCAGCCACTGAACTGGACGATCCCGCCGCCTTGCAGAGCCTTACCTGGCCCTGCAAGGCAGCGGGAATCATGATCAATCCGGCTGACAAGGCGCTCCCTGGGTTTCGGCGCGCTTGAAGACTCGAATATAATCGACCTCCAGGACGGACGGGTTTGGCGTCTTGTCGATCGGGAAGCCAGACCCAAGTGCCAGATTCACGAGAGGGAAGAGTGGCTTGATCAGCTCGGGCGGAGTCGGCTGCCGCCAGACTTCTTCCCGATTGAGGTAATAGACAATCTCTTTCTCACCGACCTCGACACCGAACGTGTTGAAGCGATCGTAAAGAGAGTTTTCCGGAATCTTGATCTCCTGGTGAGTTGCATCGCTGCTTGCGCCGCCACCCTTCTGTTTGCTCCAAACATGGAGCGCGGCTTGATAGGTGCCGGGCGCGTGGCCGTAATGCTCGATCACGTCCACTTCGATCGAAGGCTCCATTCGATCGCGCGGTTCGTTGGTGCCGAGCCAGAAGGCCGGCCAAAGGCCCGGACCGGGCGGCAATTTCATGCGAGCTTCGAAATAGCCGTAGCGCTGCGAGAAGCCGTTGGTTTCGGGGTCCACCGAAGCCAAGAGGCCGGAGCGCCAAGGCCCGTTCGGTTCCTTGCGGGCCTCGATACGCAGGATGCCGTCTTTCACCGTGAAGGGGAAACCGGGCTCCGGATCGGAGAAGACGGCGTCGCCGAAATCGCCCCGCCAGGGTGTATGCGCGATCCAGCGTGTGCGCGTCGCATCCCAAGGGGACACGCTCAAATCGTCGAAATTGTCCTCGAAGGTCAGGGAGAAATTGCAGATATTCAGCTGCTTGTCCGCAGCCGAAGCAGGCAGAGCGATCGCAAAGCTGCTGGATAGGACAAAGGCTGATGCAAGGCTGCGTAGATTGGTCAAGATCATCCGACTTTCATCTCTCGATCATGATCGGCAAGAAAACTCGATAGTTCTATGTGGCGCTCCACGAAGGCATGCGCCCCGAGGCCAGACCGCCCCATTCGAGCTTGAGCCCGTTCAGCGCGGGCAAGTCGCCGAGGATCGTCGTCCCGCAAAATGCGTATGGCATCGCGCAGTGCGTCCACATCGCCCACGGGTACATAGGTTACCGCGTCTTCGTCGAAATAGGCGCGCAGTCCGCCGGTGTCGCTAGCAATGGACGGTAGTCCTTTCACCGCGGCCTCCTGCAAGACCGTAATCCCGGAAGCGTGGAGGTTCGACTTGAGCGGGACGACAATCAGATCAGCACCTTCGAACAGCGCGTTCAAACCCTCGTTCGACCGTTCGACCCGAACTTCGGCATTCTCAACTTCCGACACCAAACTCGGAGAAGCAGTCGAGGACACCAGCGTCAGATGCACATCTGGGAGTTGGCGGACGGCCTCGATGACCGTGACCCAGTCACGATGTCGATCGTTTCCCACTGCCAGAATGCGAAAGGCGTCATCACCCCGCGATCGAATCCGAGGCGGACGCAAGGTCTCGGCAGGGATGCCGAACAACACGAGTTCGGCGTGACGATCAGGAAACAATCGCTGTGCGACCGCTAGATTGGCTGGCGAATGAACGGTGAGAACGTCAACATCCCGAATGAGCCAAGAGTAGAATCGTTGCCGCAACCTGCTGAACCGGGACCATCCGTCGAACAACCAGACTGATTGTCCGATCATGCGCGGACGAGGGCCACGTCGTCTCTTCAGCAGCAATGCGATGGCTAGAAATTGCGACTCCGTATGAGTCCAGACCACATCGCTCGCAAGAATGGCCTTGCGGTTGTTGTAGGCATGAAGAAGGTCGAAACCGAGCACGAAGCGCAGCCCGAGACGCATGAGACGGCCGATCGCGTTTTCTGGTCGATCCTCGGAGAAGCCCAACTGCTTCACCCGCTGCTCCGCCCAGCCATAGCCGTAGGGAGTGGGATCGTTGACCCCGACCAGCTCACCCTTTTCCCAGCGCTGACGCCATCTGCGCGCGTCAAACCCATGGGCAAGATGGACGAAGACGCTTATCGGCAAGTAGGACGTGGGGCCCGCGGCGGCATCGAAGCTTGCTTGTCGATCCAGAGTTGGCATCAGGCCCAATCCCGGGAGTGGTATTCTCCCGTCATCGTCAGGATAGATAGTGAAGTATACTGCATCATGGATGCTGATTAGATCAGAAATAAATGATATTGATTGATAGTGTCAATAGGATGACGTGCCTCGAGTGGAGCCTGGATTGGATGGCGCCTCATAAATCATTGGCTCCAGACGCCCGTTTTGTCCCGTGCCAGATAGCGCGCCAAGTCACCTCCGAAAGGGAGGTCGCATCGCATCTCGAATTATTTATAGAGTTTATCGCAGACGGTGGTGATTTGATTCAGCGGGTGCGATCCGCACTTGGGAATTATTTCTACCACGCCGCGCTGGGTATCGATAACCGGCCTGCCCGAAATGCCTTGGTCAGGTTCGGGCGAAGCCTCGATGCGTTGACCCAATTGCGATGGAAAGCGCACGCTGCTTTCCGTCTCGAATAGGGAGTTGGCCGCCAGGGCTCTAGCCAGCGCTGCGCAACGCGAATCCGGCAATCAGCGCCTTGGCGCCCATGTAGAGCTGGACGCTCGATAGGGCGGAGCGAGCGTCGAAGGCGATGCCGCCGATAGCGCGGCCGGCCCATGGCGCGGGTCGCGTCCCGTCAGGAGGCGACCTGCATCCGTCCCTCCGCGTGATCGCGTTCGCCCAGGAGGCGTTCGTAGGCGGCGGAGACCGAAAGGGGTCGATCGAACAGGTAGCCCTGACCCAAGCCGCATCCGGCTTCGGCGACGAAGGCTCTGTGCGCCTGGGTCTCGATGCCTTCCGCCACGATGCCCAGCCGCAGACGCTGGGCCAGGGCGCAGACGGCTGCGACGATAGCGGAGCTGTTCTCGTTCTCGCGGCAGCTTTCCACGAAGGAGCGGTCGATCTTGAGCTTGTCGAAGATGAAGCGCTGCAGATAGCTGAGCGAGGCGTAGCCCGTTCCGAAATCATCGAGGGAAATGCGGCATCCGAGGTCTCGGAGCGCCTGCAAGGTCCGTGTCGCCCGCGCTTCGTTTTCCACGAGCGCGGTTTCCGTGATCTCGATCTCCAGGCGGTCTGCCGGAAGGCCATTGTCGTCCAGCACTTCCGCGATGAAGGCGACAAGGCCGGCATCGTTCAACTGGCGTGCCGAAAGGTTCACGGCCACGAAGATGTCGCCCGGCCAAGAGCGCGCGGTCGCGATGGCCTCCACCATGACCCAGCGGCCCAGTTCGTGGATCAGGTCGGTTTCTTCCGCGATCGGGACGAACCGGGAAGGAGGGATCAGCCCCAATTCGGGATGGTCCCATCTCAGGAGAGCTTCGAAGCCCAGCGTCTTGTTCGTTTTGAGATCGACCACGGGCTGGAACTGGAGATGGTGCTCGCCTCGGCCGATCGCGCCGCGCAGGTCTCTCTCGAGGCGATGCCGCTCGACGAATGCCTGCTTCATCTTCGGCGCGAACTCCGTCGCCTGACCGCGGCCCGCTTCTTTTCCTTCGTAGAGGGCGAGATCGGCGTCTTTCAGAAGCTCGTCGGGCGTCGGGCCCGTTTCCATCGCTTCGAGGGTTCGCAGTCCCATCGTGACGCCGACCTTGATGTCCCGCTCGCTCTGGGCGACCGGATGCTGCATCGAGGCCAGGATGCGTTCGCAGGCGGAGCGACTGCGCTGTTGCGCCTCGGCCCCCTCATAGATGATGGCGAATTCGTCCCCTCCGATGCGGGCCACCAGCTTCGCATCCGGAGCGGCTTGCGCCAGGCGAAGGGCAACCTGACGGAGGGCGGTGTCACCGATATCGTGCCCGTTCGTGTCGTTGAGCGTCTTGAAGTGATCGACATCGACCAGGATGATCGCGCACCCCTTCGCGATCTCGAGCCGGTCGAGTTGCAGTCCGAATTCCAGTCGATTGGCCAAGCCCGTCAGGGCGTCGGTGCGCGCCGTGCGATCGAGACGCAGGTTCTGCCGGAACACGAAGGTCACGAGGGCGGCACCGAACAGGACGAGCATGAGCGTCAGCGCACAGAGACCCAGGAAGAGCTTCTGGAGCTGTGCCTGCGTGTAGGCCACCTCGTCGCCTGCGATCGCGTGGGTGCGCGAGGTGGTGCGCGCCAGCGGCTGCACGAGAGGCTGGAGGACGGCGACGGCCCGGGCCGAGCTTTCTTCGTTCGGTATCGTGTGGATCAGCGGCTCGACCGTGCGCACGGCCTCGGCGAGGCGCGGAAGGATTTCCTTGCGCATCTCGGTGATCGGGAAGGTGGCCTTCTCGAGAAGGGACGTGCGGTTCTTCAGGATCGCGGTGCGAAGCGTGAGTTCGGGTAAGGCGTCACGACTATCGGCTTCCGCGAAGGCCAGTTGCAGGCGCAGGAGTTCCGCCAGCGCTTGCGAGGAGTCGAAGGTTCTATTGTAGCGAGAGGCCTCGTCGATACGGTGTTGGTAGGTCGCCGCCAAAATCGAAACCGCGATTGCCGACACCGCCAGCAAGGCAGTCACCGAAACGAGTCCGAGTCTCAATCGGCGGAAGCTGCGCGGTAACGTCAACTCCCCCCGATGGATCATGGCGCGACGACGATTTCCGCCAACTGCCAGACGGATCGGCTGTAGTAGGACTGATGCTTCAGTTCAGGACGGGCATCGAAGGGAAACAGCAGGAAGATCGGCCCCTTGTCGCTGATGGGCATGGGAACGCCATCCTGATGGGTCGCGAACAAGCCATCTGCGGCTACGATGACGCTCGCCTTGGCCTCCACCACATAGTCGTTGAGCGCGACGAATTGGAGATGGTCTCCTCGCGCTCCGACGGCCTGCAGCAGATCGCGGGCTGCGACCCCTCGATATTCGACCGGAGTGCTGTTCCAGGGGGTCGTGGTGTGAAAACTCGTTTGGGGTAGGGCGCTCAGCCCCGCCGCGTCGTATTCGATCGAGGCGCCGGACGCGGTTTCGCCGATGGCTCCACTGACGCGAAGAAGCGTCTGCGCGGCGGCAGCCCGCAACGGCCTTGCGGTGACCAGGGGGAGAACCGAGAGAGCCAAAAGAACCTGCCGGCGACTGACCATTGCTTCCTCCGACTATAAGGATAGGTACGAGTACCCGATAAGACTTAACGCCAGGATAAGTGTCGAAAGAACTGCGGGCTTGGTGAACTCGACTGATTGTTATCCCAGGTGCTGTTAAGCTCTGCGTAAGATCGTGTGACGCTGGGTCAGGCGACGGTCGTTCGCGTGCGGATGCGGCCAAGCTTCAGGTCCCATCTCGGGGTGTGCCAACGGGCCAGTGAAAAGCCGCTTGAGCTTGCGTGTGCGAGCTGAGAACTGGGACCTGCGCCAAGACCCCAAAAAGCGAAAGGGGCTAGCGAATGAACGCTAACCCCTAGAAAATCGCTGGTGCCGCTTAGGTGACTCGAACACCTGACCCCATCATTACGAATTTGAGCGGCTTACAAGGAAATCAGAGCGTTACGGGGAGGGTGCTGAAATCCTCTCACCCTCCGAAGCGTCTCATGACGTTCCGCGTCATCCCTGCGATGCCCCCTCATTGCGTCCAAACCAAGCGATCATTTTGCCGATTGCAGCGTCTGCCATTTCGGGGTGACGCGCGAGGTAGTGCCGCAGGATCGTGGTAGCCGACGCCGGCGTGTGGCCGGTGACGCTAATTATTTCAGGGATTGTCGCGCCGCCGAGCGCCATCCAGACGACGGCAGTG
>JAVXUM010141666.1:0-17472 GCA_035590655.1 Pouteria glomerata | reverse complement strand
TGAGCTAATTGTGTTTTTGGTTTTAGTAAGGTAATTTGGATTAACTGAAAAAAAAAAAAAAATAATTATATAAGTGTCTAGGCAATACACCTCGACGTACGAAAGAATATCTAAATTTGTTTACTTGCAACTACCTAAGAGATAATTACCAAAAAAAAAAAAAAAACTACACAAGAGATGAAATCTAGTTTGAGTATACAGAAGCATTTTTAGCAATACAATCGATTTTGGATAGCTCTAATTCTAATCTCGTGCTTAATGACATGAACAATGTTGCAAGGAGGAGCGCGATTTCTTTCAAATTTCTTACATTTTTCTCAATCTGAATATGATAAATGGTAGCTGCCTAAGCAATGGCGGACGAACGAAATATATTTAAAAGGAAATAGCTAAGCATAGTGTAAGAAGGAAAACATACATATATTGGTAGAGAATTTTTTGTACTCTGTTCAAAAAAAATAAAAGAATTTTTGTACTCTAGGAGGGCCTCTGCCAGCCACCCCCTCCATCCGCCCCTACAAACAATGATAGAAAAAAAATTTCTTACTGATGCTATGTTTTAAATATAAAATTGCGGAGGGGAAGCAAAAATAAAAAAATAAAATAAAACTTATAATCCATATAATTTTTGTACACCTAGTCAAGTAAAAATTAAACTTTGGTACTAAATATTCATTTTAATTTAATTTGTTAATTTAAAAAATAAAATAAATTTAACTTTTTTACTTTATTTTATATTTTTATAATTTTTCTTTATTTTTTTTCATGTGCAAATTCATATTCCAAACATAGGGTCACTATTAAAAATCAAAGCACAATCAACGAAAGGATGGTCGACCACCTACAAGTAGTTCAGAAAGGTCTTGATTTTTCCCCTCAAATACCCTCCTCTTCCTCGCTCGGCGCCGTTCCTATTGTCCCCTCTCTCTCACTCTCTCTCTCTTTCTTCCCAACTTAACCTCCTGTTCTCCTCGTTGTCTACTGTCTTTGTCTACTGTCTGACTGGTTACTATCTATCGTCGAATCCCTCTTCCATCTCTCATTTCACTCCTCTTTCTTTTTCTCTTACTCAGACACTCTCTCTTTGCTTGGTCTCTCTTTCTCCTCATCTCCCTCCCACATTCACTCTCTTTCCTCTCGCTCCAGCATCTCTTTCTCTCTCTCTTGTTGCAAAGCCACAATCGGAGCCACCAAGTGTTGTCCAACTCTCTTAACCACGAAGCTCCATACACCGAGCGCTATTGATTGAACCCCCTCCAGCTCTTTGCTCTCTTTATTTTTACTACATTCAGGTATAAGTTTGGGTTTGATTTTGAGTTCGCTTGAGCAATGGGCATGGTAACGTGGTTGGGATTGGTTGAGCAGTGGCTGATGGTAGCCCTCATTGTTGATGATTTTTGGATGAAATTAAAATTGATGAAGTGGCTTGTTGAGTAATATTCAATGTTAGTTTAATTTGTTGAAAATCGTTAGCTTAATTTATTGTTGAAATTGTTAGTTTAATTTGTTTAAAATTGTTGAAATTTGTTGACGTAGGTTTAATTTGTTGGGATTTATTGAAATGTTTAAAATTTGTTGAAATTGTTGAAATTTGTTGAATTTTATTGATAAAATTTTGTGAAACAACTTTCAAGTTGATTTAGGTATTAAAATTTGTGGGAAAATTGCTGCTTAATTCTGTTGATTATTTTACGTAGTTTAATTTTGGAAAAATCATTGCTTATTATATTTTTGATTTTTATTGTTTACTGTATAATTTTTGGTTAATTTTATTGATTGATTGAATTGTTAAATATATATATTGGTGATTGTTGATTTAATTATTTATAATTTGTGTTGGACATGTGTGATTTGGTATTAATCTGTTGATTCTTTTGATCACCTTTTTTTTATATTGTCCATTATTTTCTTAGGTCCAACACACATATTTTTGTTATGAAATTTTTCTATGAAGGTTTTCCTCTCTTTTTTTTTTTTTTTTTTTTTAAGAGAACTTTTTGAATTAACAAAAATTAACTAGGTTTAATGAACATATTTTTACAAATAATTAAGAGTTATAGTAAAATTTGGGGGAGTGGCCCTTCCTTAAAAAAAATTAATAACAATTATTTAGATCTTGCATGACATGTACTTGTTCTATTCTAAATAATACATGTTGCATTTGGAGCTTTGAAAAAATTTCAAAAAATTAAAAATTAATATAAAAAGTGATATGCGGTGAAATTTAATTAAAAGAAAATTAAAAATTTTTAAAATTTTTAAAATAAAATATTAAAATTCCAAATAGGATTGCAATAAGATAGAAGGTTACACTACTAAAAATTGGTTTATAGCCCATTGAGAAAATGCTCGACCGCCTTGAGAGTTAAAATTAATTATTTTCAAATCTAATTATGGATAAATTTCTATTAAGGTTAAAATTCAATTATACCTTGGCCGTCCAAAATAAGTTTTTTTTGTTGTTATTGTTGTACAGAAACTCTAGGCTCTTACCAATCCAGCCGCTTTTATGATATAATTGATAAATTAATTTCAAAAACTAGGCCTTTTTCATTAAATAGAATATCAATCGATTATTATTTTGACTTGCAAAAGTGTCATGCACAGTCGCAAGTTCGAAGCCCATTTCGCGGATCTGTTTGGGTTTAATGATTTCACAAGGAAAAAAAATAGAGAAATATAAAATTGTAAATACATGTATATTATTTAAGTGAAATAGAAAATATATAAAAATAAAAAATATTCATTAATAAATTAATTTCTTAATTAATTATTTTTATTAATTTTATTTTTTTCTATTATTATTCCCTACTAATCAAATAAGATAAAGTAATTTTGGATCTCTCCCTCGTTTTAATTTCTCTTAACAATAAATACTTAATTAATTGCAAATTATTTTTAGAAATTAATTAAAAATAAAATCTAAAATTTAAGTAACATTTACAATACTAACTTTCAAAACACAACAACGATGATCACTAGCCACCTTACAGAGAAAAGAAGAAAGAAATCAAAAACAATTCAAAAGAATCACCATCAAATGAATAAAAAAAAAATATAACAACTAAAAATAGAGTAAAAATAAAAAAAAAAATGCAGGTGAAAAAAATAGATATAGAGAGAATTAAAAAATAGATATAGAGAGAATTATCGCCATATATATATGTGTGTGTATCCAAGCAAATTACACCTCTACTTCATAGTTGGCTCTATCGAAACCCTTGGAAGAGTAGAAAGACACTGTACGGGAGCACATAACTTTCAAGATGTAACGTCCAGACTTCCAAACTCCGACTTTGAACCGAATTTAAAATATATTTTAACACTTAATTAGTTCCATGTTAGGCAATTTTCGCGTAGTTATTGTCTTTGTTCTCTGGGTATATACATTAGTGAAGAAAACACTGTTTATGTGTTATGCACTTGGAGAACTAGTAGAGATGTTGCTGAAATTTTATCTGATAATAGAAGAAGGGCTTAGAGGCATTGAGTACGAGTTAAATCATGCATTCTCGTATGGATAGGACTAACAACCCTTTAGTGAGAAGTTTTAGGTTTTTTTAAAAGAACATTCATGTAAGTTTCACTGGTAAATTACTTAAACATGTTTCGTCCACCTATTTAGTACGTTAAATGACGATGGGCTTGAAAGGATGGACAAGACCTAGATAGACTTGCCGGATAGGTTATCATCTCGATATGTATAAGGGATTGAAGAGTTCATTGCATACACCCATTCGTTGGACCAACAATCGATCAATTGTCCGTGTAAAAAGTGTATTAATCGATATCATTTCACACGGGAAGTGGTTAGGGATCATTTGATGAGGCATGGGTTCCTAAAAAGTTATAAGAATTGGACAAAGCACGGAGAGGCTTATGTTTTATTCCAACGATGTGAGGAAAAAGTTGACTTCCATGCAGATATTATGCTTAGAGATCAGATGATTGAAATGATGCAAGAGATTTTGACTAGGGTTCTTGTAGTAAAACCGAGTAGTGAGACTAATGATATGAGCGGGAGTAATCCCCAATCCAGTGTCAACAAAGATTCATTGAGTTTTTTTCAAAATTTTCAATGATACAAACACCAAATTGTGCCCATGTTGTTAGAATTATAGTCAATTATCTTTCATCATCGAGCTATTGTACTTAAAAATTTTCAATCAGTAGACCAACAATCGTTCGACATACTACTAGAATTTTTGAAAAAGGTCTTATGAGAAGCTGTAAAGGTTTACGAGTCCTACTAACACGCTCAAAAGTTAACAGAAGATTTGAACTTCATGCACGAAACATGGGTTGTATATCCAAAGAGTTGTATGTTGTTCCGGAATGAGCTTGCAAATTTTGACAAATGTCTCATGTGCAATAGTTCCAAATGAAACAATGTCTCATGTGCGATAGTTCCAAATGAAAGTAAAATAGTGTTTCTCAAAGTACTAACTACCACTTCTGGAAAAAAAAAAAAAAAAGGAAACATGTCCCTATAAAGTGGGTCCGATACTTCCCTCTTAAGCCTAAGCTAAAGAAGTTATTTATATCTACAAAGACGCGTAATTAATGAGATGGCATTCCAATAACAATAATGACAACAAAAAAATGATGCATCCGTCTGACTTTCCCGCTTGGAAATATTTCGATCATTGAAACCCAGACATTGCTTCGGACACTTGAAACATTCGGCTCAATTTGGCTGCAGATGGGTTCAACCCGTTTAAGTCGATGAATGTCGTGCACAGTAAATGGCTAGTTGTCCTCATTCCTTATAACCTCTCGCCTTGGCTGTACATGAAACAACCCTTTATAATTCTATTTGTCCTAATTGATAGGCCAAAAAGACTCGGAGATAAGATTGATGTGTAGCTACAACTGTTGATAGAAGAGTTAACAAGAATTATTAAGTGAAAGGGTGATGGCATTTAATGCTACAGGTAATGAAATGTTCATCCTTCGTGCAGCTTTATTGTGGATAAATAATGACTTCCTAGCACATGTTAACTTGTCTAGTTGAGGTACAAAAGGGACGTTTGCCTATCCTCCCTCCAATAAGTGTACTCAATTGCAGTAGTTGCATCATAGCAAGAAATTTTGCTACATGGGCTACAGACAATTCCTCCACAGTACACATAGGTTTAGACAAAACAAAACTATATTCGATGGCAACCGAGACTTCAATTTGGCCCCTAAGAGATTGACTGGTGATGAATTACTAAGCCAACTTGATTCAGATGGTATACTAACTGCATGCAGGCCGAACGACTTATGAGCCTTGTTGAATGGATCAAATCAGCCTCGTACCCATAATTGGAAGAAAAAGAACATATTTTTCAAGCTCCCTTATTGGAAGAACAATTTACTAATACATAATTTGAACGTCTTGCACATCAAGAAGAATGAGTGTGACAACTTGTTATGGACAATACTTGGTGACAAAATAAAATCGAAAGATATTACTAATGCTCGACGTGACTTAGAAACCTGCAAATCAGGATGAGAGAGACGAAAGGGAGAAATCACATGTAAAGAAAGACTCTCATTTACATCAGAGACAGAGGAATCATTAGAGAAGAAAGGTGCGCACTCAAAAAATGAGACATCGGCACATACAAAATACCAATGGAGAGAAGGACTATAACATCAATATCCTTTTTGTACCCGAGAATACCCAAGAAAAACACATTTAAGAGCACAAGGGTCAAGCTTATCAGTCCCACTATCAAGCTGATGAACAAATGCAACACAACTAAAGATTCGTAGAGGAAGATAAAATAGTGGTGTTTGGAGGAATAACACAGAATAAGGAGAACAACTAATCAAAAACAAAAGAAGGCATTCGTTAATTAGGTAACATACTGTGAGCATCGTATCTCCCCAAAAAAATTTTGGAACTTTCATTTGAAACATTAAATATCAAGCTGTCTCAACTAAATGTAAATTCTTTCTTTCAGCAGCTCCATTTTATTGTGGAGTGCTAGGACAAAATGACCAATGAAGTATACCAAATGATGTCATAAAATCTATGAAAGGCATAAAAAAGTATTCTTTGGCATTATCATTTTGAAGAACTTTAATAGACACATCAAACTGACTTTTTATTTCAATGCAAAAGGACTAAAAGATAGATAACAACTAAGAACAGTCTTTCATTAAATAAACCCAAGTAAGTCTAGAGAAATCATCAATAAATATAACAAAATACCTGAAACCCAACTTGGATGCAACTCGATTAGGTCCCCACACATCTGAATTAACTAATTGGAAAAAACTTGAGGACCTGTTATTGACTCTAAGACTAAAGGAAACACGGTGATCCTTTCCTAACTGACAAGACTCACAATCTAAAGATGAAAGCTGACTCAAACTGGGAACCATAAATTTCAACCTATAAATAAACGGATGACCAAATCGACAATAAAGACAGATAACCCAATCGAGGCAGCTGCAGAACAGGTGATAGATGAAGACCCAGCAAAATAATAGAGTCCCTGAGCTGTACAACCTTCTCTAATCTTCTTCCTTGTCTTCAAATGTTGAATAATCACAGAATCAGAAAAGAATATTATTGAGCAATTTAATTACCTTGTGAGTTTACTCACAAAAAGAAGGTTGAAAAATAAAAATGGAACGCATAAAGTTGAAGGTAAGGGCAAATTAGGGGATGGACAAATTTTACCAACACCCTTTACTGTGTTAGATGAACCATTTACTGTGGTGACATTAGGGATTGGAGAACACTGAATATCATAAAATAATAAAGAAATTTCGGACATGTGATCTGAAGCACCAAAATCAATAACCCATGTATGCGAAGAGGTGGACATACAAGTAGTAGAGTTACCTCGATGGGTTGAAGAAGCAATTGGAAGAGATGCATGTTGAGTCGTTTGATACTGAAAAAATTTCATATATTCTTCCCCTGACAAAGTGACAGTTGAAGATTTACCTGTGCAAGAAAAAAAAAAAAGAGGCATCAGATGAAGTCACATGTGTCATATGAGCTAGCTTCCCATGAAGATTTCAACAATTCTTCCTAACGTGCCCAACACGACCACAATTTGAACATTTGGGTCTAATACCACAACTTCCACGACCAGGACCACATCCCCCACGACCACGTTCACCAGACTAAGATGGAGGCTTAAGAATGGAACCACCTATCATTTTCTGCTCAAAAGATTTCTCAGTAGCCATAGAATCAGTAATCAAGTACCAGCAATGGCAGATGAACAGTGGACAAATAGTGACAGACAAGGGGAAGAAAAAGAAATAGATTATCCAAACCCCAAATTGAGAGTACTTGTAGACTCACCAGAGAGAGAGAATCAGAAAACAAAGAAGGTTGGAAGTCCAACGGAGTCACACATGTTGATAATTGAGGCTTTAGCAACGGCACATGAAGCCCACGCGTAGAGAGACAAGTGACACGTAAAGACACATGGCATACTTTCCAGTGACAGCACTCCTCCAACGGTAGTTGCCTCACTCAGCCAACCATTTTGAACTATATGGAACACTGAAACGACAACAGATTGATAACCTATTGCTTGACAAACCTCAACTCCACTTGTGACACTAGCAACGTTTGCATAGACCAAGAGTAAGTGCAGCACTGCTCTTGTTTACTTCACACACAAGAGCTTAATAATGCTCTGATACCATGTTAAACCAGTTGTAATGAGTTGAACTGTACACACACAGACTGAGTTTTGGTGTGTAAATTTATATACAAATGAGTGACTTTACATATTAGCTTAATGTCCCTTAGGATCACCAAGTAATTAGATACACTTCCTACATTAATTACTACATTTAATTAAATTACGGGTGCGTTTGTTAGCCGGACAAAACATAGGATTAGAAAAGTAATCCGTAGGTTAAATTCAGTTGAGGGATGAGAAATCCTAACAGTACCGTACAATCCCATAAAATTCCAGATGATTTATACTGGGGGGTGGGATATTATTAATCCTTCACCTCCGGATTTGTTTCTCGCCTAGATTTAAAGGTTCAAAATTATTTTCTTTCACATCATATATCAAATCATATCTTTTATCCCACTTTATATCCCACCAACCAAATACCAAAAAAATAATCTCACATAAAAAATTAATCCCATCTTTTATCCAATCCCATATATTATTTTATGGTATTACTTATCTCCCATCATCCAATCCCACCAAACAAACACAACCTACATGCATTAACAATGTGATTTCAAATGTTAGATGTCTCCGTTGTCTAGATTTGAAGCGAGTTGAGGTTGCAATTGTGATTGTCAGTTATTAAGTCCAAATCTAAAATATTGAATGTCAGACCCCTAGTTTCAATTTTTTTTCTCACCAAAATATCATCTCTGTCATTGATATTTCCTAGATATGCCTCCGCATAGCAGTGTATTGTTGATATCTCAACAAATCTCAACCAAGACAAGACGAATTGAATATCTGAAATCTTGGTGTGACCTTCCTCAATACCAATCCGAAATGCCAAGATATTGGCCATCTCAGATGAAACATTGGACCATGCTTCAAAGGCTTCATGGTAGAGAGAAGAATTACATACACCCATTGTACCACAAAGGAGACTCCTTTCAAACAATTGGCCACAAACTTTTCTTTGAACAAAACATGATTCGAAGGTGTGTTTTTGCTCTTCTTCATATATTGGTAACCAATACATTTTTCATTATGTGTTGATGAATGTGTCTACTACAATCGGTGCATTCCAAGGGTTTAAAAGAATAGACTATTTATACTATCGTGGTCTGTTCCTTTGTAACCAAGTTTGCATATAAATTTTTGGTCTTCGTAAGATGAGGTTTTTTACCCTTATTCATGAAAGGTTTCCTCATTAATTTTTTGTATTCAATCTTTTTATTTTTCCGCACGTTGTGAGATTGATTGTTTGATTAGTATTGAAAGAGCAAATTTTCAGTTAATATAAATATCGGGAGGGAGCAATGCACTTACATTGAAATTTTACCTAAGAAGATAGTATCTGTTTTTAGTTAGTTATTGATCAATTTTAGAATTTTAAATCAAATTTGCCAATTACACATTCGTGTACCTTATTCATGAACAATTTAAGTGATCTTGAAGCCACAAAAGGCATCATTTTCCTGCTTCACCTGAATGGATTGTCTTTGATGCTCCACGCACTGAAGATGTGATGACAGTGGAAGCAAATCAATTGTAGGTCCATCTTCAAATGAAAGTCGGTCCTTGCTTTTCCTATATTGCGACCCTTGGAAAATCCCATCGCTGAAGTTGACAGCATCGCTATCATCTGAAATTAGTATGGGCCCAAAATGATTCTCCTGCACAAAATTCACCCCAGTGGAATTAAACTTATATGATAGTCCACTGGTTGAAGCCTGTGGACTTACTCCCGAGATCCTTCTAGAGAAATTTCCAACACCATGACAAGCATGGCCACTAGATCCGATCAAAGGTTGAGCCATTGGAATTCTTGCTGAATTACTAGAAGAAATATGTGATTGAGGTGACAGAAGAGAGAGAGCACAGCCAGAGGCCGACATCACTGATAGTCTTTCAACAGTTGATACTGAATCAAAAAGAATAAAGTCTTCACTTCCTAATGATGCGCGCTGAATCAAAGAACCTGCAACAAAAGATGGGGCCCCAAGATCATGCGGGCTTCGATTACTGTTCTCAACAAAGTCTCTTCCAGTTGCCAAATTAAGTATACTGGCATGAAAAGGAGGATGATGACTTTCGAAAGCATGACAAAACAGTGATTTTGGAAGCACATGCCCATTTATAATGGGAAGAGATGATTGAGGACAATATTCTGCTCCATCTTCAAGTTCTATGCGGCTGCTCCAATCATTCATGTCATATTTCTGCAGATGCGTAAGGTTGTTGCTGGGGAGTATATCTTGGTAAATGAAAGATGATGCTAGCATACTCCCCTGCAACTTGCTACCTGTAGAACCTGCACAATGTTACGAAAGCATTAAAAACAGCACTTCCCAAAAGGAGTAGAAAGTGAAGATCTCAAAACAATTCTTTCACAAAAAATATTTTGATTTTCAATATATCAGCAGGATAATACTGCTAGACAGAAAAGGTTAGGATAAATCTGCAGGAACACAAGCAACACAAATTAGAGAAAGAGTTGCCAATGCATCTTTTTATATTTTTTGCAGCACTGAGTATCCATACATTTAGCAAAACAATTATCACATGTGAGTGAGTCTATTATTAGAAAACAAGAGAAACAAATATTTTCATATATTCAAGGAACTTATACAATGAATCAACTTGCAGGCACACGTTTATATGTGTACTTCTGTCAGGTATTTGAAATTCTGGAAGTTACAGCCTCATCCTAACGAAGCCTTAAATACTAACCACATGGAAGGACATAATGATATTTGCTGTATTAGTTAATGGTTCTAACAATTATCAGTATTTTACAGGAAAATAAACCATTATTTTCCTTTCAATAAAAAAGCTTTCATTTTTTTCGATTTGTTTTAACTAAATAGTTACTTATGTATAATTAATCTGATGCAGTACCCTCGTTTCAACTTCAGAATTTTCTATTTTTAACATGGATAATTCCTCACCACCTGGACATCTATGATAAATGTGATGTTTTTGTACCTTTAATTTCAAGATATTTAAGTATCATTGTAGACAGTATGCTTTGGATGGATGATATGAATTACAGGTTAAAGAAACTTCATCCAGATTATATTTCCTGTCTTGCTAGCAAAAACAGAAAAAATTAATGAGTAAACAATATACACAATTAATTGTTTCCTATCTAAAAAAAATGAAAAACAATATACAAAGTCCTTTGGCTTAATAGATGAACTTGCTCAACTTTTACCTATAAAAAATAAAAACAAAGGGACCTACTCAACCACGATGCAAATGCTTTGATCCAAAAAAGCCCCAATGCTTTGAACTACATAAAAAGCACTATGTCTAGGATGTGAACTAACTTATATCAAGACTTCCAAATTTTTTCATAGATTGAGTCGATTGGGATCCTCACAAGGGTATTAAAAAAAAAAAAAAGAAAGGTGATAGTTGCATGAGTGATTCTTGTATGACTAATACTTGCATGAACACCAATTGCTTAACCTTGTTGTACTTATTTATGGAACTCCAGGAATTAATGGAAGATGTCGTGGAAAATGACTCTCATAGCCCGCTAATAAGTTGCTCAAGCACTCTTTAATCCAAATTGCATGACCATATAAAAAAGTCACCTATGTGAGTTCTGAATCCTATTTCCTTTGCATCTTCCAAGGCCATCTTGATTTGAATATATCCATTGAATCTATCCATGGAAGAGAACATGTAGTGCCTTGCTGCCGAGTCTATTAAGGTATTGATATTTGGAAGAGGAAATTCATCATTGGGGCATGATTTGTTTAGATCCTGGAAATTCACACACACTCTTACCTAGTCGTTCTTTGCAACTAGACCAATACTTGAAAACCATGCCAGATGTTGAATCGGTTCTATAAATTATCACCAAAAGTTTTTTCTACTTCTTGATTTTGAGCTCCATGCCAGGTTTCTAAAATCTGATTCCCTGCTTGACCAAATGAGCATGAGGGATGACATTGAGGTGATGTGTTGTAACCACAGTATCCAAGCCTAGCATCTCAAAATATGTCCATGCAAAGACATCCGATTATTCCCTTATTATAACCAGTTTATTCTCTTTTTGGGGTAAGTCCTTACATACGAATATTAGCCACGAAGACTCCCATTCTTTGGCCAAATTAACTTCTAATTTTTGTTTTAGTGGTCGATGGCCATCTTCTAGATATTCCAAGGCAACCTGTACCTCCAATGGTTTATGCAGATCTCGTCATGTTAGGATTTCCATAACTTCTTCTAAGAATATCCCATTATGTTTCTGCCCTTTTTCTTCTTCCTAGAGGTAGTGAAAAAGGATGTTAATGAGCAACAGTCTCATCCTAAGAATCATGAAAAAGGATGCTAAGGAGCAACACTTCTCATCTCGAGAATCATTGGGATATTGAGGGCTAAATTTCATACTAAGAGTTTCCTATCCTCACACTCTCATAAATGCATACCATTTTTTCATCCACCCGGTTATATATTATTAATTACATGGGAAGTTGTTGAGGCATATAGTTGTAAGAATTTCCTTTGCCGTGATGTACTAAGATTTGTTTCTGGCCATTTTGGAACAGGAATTCCCATTGAAAGTATAGATTTTGGATCTTCATTTTCTTTTGAATAAAACAACGCATCAACCATATGTGCTTCGTCCACTCGGAATAGCTCATGGGATGCATTAATTATCACCACTTTGTTATTCTAGATAGCCATAACACATGATGATAAGTAGAGGGAATAGCTGCAAACTAGTGGAGCCATGTCCGCCCCAGGGCGGCGTGATATGAAGTAAAGGATTCAATTACGTGAAATTTGATGGGAGATAAGATTTCCCCTGCTTTCAAAGTAACTTGTACGTACCCCAACAATTTTAACCCTTGGCTTCCAAACACATTAATAGTGATATGTTCCCTCACTAGATGACACCTTGGGATCCCTACTGCCTAAAATGTTGCCAAGGGAAGAATATTGATGGATGACCTGCAGTCTAAGAAACTCCTTGAGAATTCCATCTTGTTGATAATCACTTTGGACATATAATGGGCGGTTGTGCGAGTGTTGAACCTAAACATTTAGTAACATAGCTAAGATCACTTGTAATTTTACTAATAGACAGTAGGTTACAAGTCAGATTGGGAACCAAAAGAACAGATTTGAAAATTAGGTTCTTTGAGATAATAATGGAACCTGTGTCAGCCACAGTGGATGAGGTTCAATCAGCAATCGAAACCTTATAATTTTCAAAACAGGAACTGAAAAATATGAAATAAGGTAGCATTTCCAATCATGTGATCTGAGGCCCCAAAGTCAATTATGCAGAGACTGGATGTCTCCTTTTTGACACTTGAGCACTTAGAAATTTAATTTTGTGTGCTACAGAGCCAATTCCAATGATGGGAATTGCATGGTTAGATTGAGAATGAATGAACATCCTTTGAAGAAAGATCCATTTGTTCTTTGCCAAAGAGCATTGCCTCAAATGTTAGATGCTCGTCTCCAGTGGCCACAACGCCACGGCTCTGACGATCAGGTGGTGGTTTTGATGGTTTCTAATCAGCAGGCTTGCCATGTATCTTCCAACAAGTTTCTTTGGCATGTCCAAGTTTACGATAGTGATCTCACCATGGCCTGCCTTTACAACCTCGATTTTCATTGCCTAAAGAATTCAATCCGCTAGTGACAAGAGTAGAACTTGCAGTTGTGATAGATAAGCTATGATCCCCCATCATAACCTTCTTCCTACTTTCTTCTTTTCAAACCTCAGAGAACACTTCTAGAATCGATGGTTGAGACTTGATCCCAAGAATTCTTCCTCTTACTCCATCTAAGTTTTTTTTTTTTGAGGCCCAACAGAAACTTTTGAAAATTCTTTCTTTCTGAACAATTTTCATGTATTTGATACTACATCCACAACAAGCCAACACTAGTTCTTCAAACATATCCAATTCTTGCCAATGTTTTGTGAGGGTGTTGAAATATTGAGTGACCAATAGTTCTCCTTGTCGCAAATCATGCATTAAACATTTTACTTCAAAGCAGTATTTTCATTGTCAGAGTATGTTTCCTTTGTTGTATCCCATATTTCCTTTACAACATGAAATTCTCCCCAATTTCATTATTCATGGTGTTGATCAACCAAGACATCACCATATCATTTTCTGATTTCCACACCTTAAACTTTGGATCTTCCTTCCGTGGAGCTATTGCAGCACCAGTGAGACAGTCTTCCTTCCCTTTCCACAAATAAACACATAACAGACAAAGACCATTGAAGAAATGGTGTCTATTCAATTTATTCCTTATAATGGGAGGAACGGAGTTTTCTAGCACACCATTGTTGCTGAAGATGCCCATTTCATGACTGCAAGTTGAAGTTTGCTTATTGCTAGCCATTTCGTACTTGGCCATCAATTCAGAGAGTACTGAGGATGCCTACAATGATGACTATCGCTGACTAGGGCTTCGAAGTTGTGATGATAAGTTGTCGACAATGAGCAACGAATGTCAAGCGAGAGTGTTTGAAAAACGACAACAGTGATGGCTATCACTGGCTGGGTTCGCCAATCAACGACTGGAGAAATGATCAACAATCAATGAAAAAAGACACCAGTGAAAAACAACAATCGTCTGGAAATGACGATTGATGATTGGTGAGAGGGTTTGAAGAACGACGATTGCTGAAGTAGATGATTGATGAGCGATCAACAAATGAAGCAATCCACTGCGATCGATGAAATTAACTGATTTGTGTTCAGCGAAAAACAATCGACTGTGATTGGTGAAAGCAATTGACCGCAATCACGATCACTGACTATCATTGATAACGACAGTGGAGGTTGGCAATTTCTTTACAGTGTTGAAAAAGAAAAAGAAACAAAGGAAAGTCTACGTTCAATGGAGATTGAATAGAGAATCAAAGAATATTTACAGTTCTCTGATACCATGAAGAAAGAAGAAAAAATCTCCAATTCATATGTTTTTCTAACAAAGAATATTTAGATTTACAGGGGAAATATGATCACAAATCAGACATAAATCTCCTTGATTCTAATAACTAACAGCTAGAAAGAAATAGAACAGGAAAAATAAAATAGCAGAGACATTGGATAACTGATTATCCTAATCTCTTCATTCAGAATCATAAACCTAACCAAAAATGATCACCAGAATTAAGGAAACAAATTTGGAATCCACAAGACAAGTCAATGCTGGCAGATCATGGAGATTGTGAGCTTAGCATTCATGATTGAGATGTCCATGAAATGTCTTAACTTTCTTGAACAAGATTTGCCTCAGTAAAAGGTAGTGTGAGTTTTGAGGGTGCCTCCTTCAACCCAGACAGCAAGTATCTGATGCAAAGCAGAAGGTGTTGGAGTTATTGAATAGCGGGAACGAAAATAGTATGCGATTCTGGTTGACGAAATCTTGCTGGAACTGTCGTTTTGTGCTATGGAACGGACATGTTTTCATCACCTACAGTCGTGACGAACGTCATCAAATTTGAGAATTCCATCGTTTCAGCCTTCAACTCTCCAATTTCCTAATTTCTCGACTTTGCCGTTATAATTAGCATAAGTATCAAGTTAAAATATTCCAGCTATACAAATAATTGAATTTTTGTATTTTATGTAATTTTGTTTCTAAATTTTCTAGTTAAGATTTCTATTTAAGCCTTGTAATCCTATAGAATTGAGCAGCTTTAATGTTTTAAGTAATAAAATTTCTCTTATCAAAACCCTCTTCAATGTTTCGGTATTCTTGCTTAGAATCAACGAATATTTATGAGTCCGATTTATCTGACATTCGTAAGCGAATCAACAAGCATGTAAAAGGCTTCCATTACATCAGTATCTAGCTTACTTTCGTCCTCCTGCTATCTGCCCAATCACCATGATGGGGATTCACCGCTATAGGTGAGGCCATGGAGGCTGGTCGCGCTTATAGCTACGGTCGAGGTGTCTTAGTATTGAATCGAAGTAGCCTAGAGCAAAGGACAAATAACCTTCATGCTACTACATACTGTTCTAGTTCCTAATTAAGGGAGAAGAAGCTCCCATGGTTGCGGTTATGTGAGTTACTCAGCGAGACAATGGTTAGTTTTGGGGTAATTGCCTTTTTACCCCCTATACTTAAGGTGAAAACTACTTCCACCCCTTAAACTTTTAAAACTCAACTTTACATCCCCTATACTTTGGATTAAAGTAAAAACATTAAAAACTTTGCAAACATAACTGTATTTACTCTAACTAAGTTTAAAAACCGCATTTATACCCCTTATACTTTTTATAATCTGCACTTACACCCTTAACTCTATTTAGTTTTCGATGGAAATTTTTATCTTTTCACTTGAAAATTTAATGCCGTTTACAACTTCACTTTAGCCCAAAGTACAAGGGATACAAAGATAGGTTTTTAAAGTTCAATAAGTATAAATGATTTTCACCTTAAATATAAGGAGTAAAAAGACAATTATCCCATCAGTTGTTTTGTTCACGGAGGCAGGATGAATGATCCTAAGAGTCCATGACAATGCTTTATCCATGGAGAAATAGGGAGGGGAGATGAAAATACCTGTTCGCTATTGGGTTTTTAGGTGGGCTATTTAACATTCAAATTGGCCATGGCATAACTATGGTTGTGAAGAAGATGTGCTTATGTTATAGATGGTATCATTGGCACTGATTCAGCAATTAAAATGCCATAGTTCACCACCATCACTGCAGACGGGCGAATGCTTAGGCAGGATTTTCAAATCTCTTACTTGTTTGCTTTGGTTGGACCAAATGTCGACGTTGTGACCTAGTATTTATTAGGATTATTATGTTTAGCATCCATTTACCATTATTTTATTCGTGAGGGCATAACTATCATTTTGCATGAAGTGAGCATTTTTACCCTTGTAAATTTTCCAAGTTTGGACGCCCGTTTGCACGAGCTTACGTTTGTCTGTCCATTCGTATGGTCGTCCGTACATCTGTGTTTTTGGGTCTCCTAAAAAATTTCCACCAACATAATTATTTGTATATATACATATACATTTTGTTGCATAGGTGGGTGACCCACCCACGACTTGCCTGTACAATTGTATCAAGGGTCCTCTAGGTGGCAGAAGTATCTGCCGCTCCATTCACACAACCCTATATATATTGGCCCATGCATGTAATTAGGTTTCATTAGTCATCTATAGTTGAGCAAAGTTAAAGAGAATAGCGAAAGGGTTTGAAAGTTGAAGGGTGAAGCTTGAGAGAAGAACAGTTTGCCGGTAAAAGAAGAAAAGAGAAAAGAAGAAAGAGAGAGAGAGAAGGATAAGAGAAAAAGAAGGAAGAAAGGAAACCTCTTCATCGCCTTATATTCTTGTTTCTTTGCATTCCTTTGTGTCCTCATCTTGAACTAGAGGTAGTGGTTCTGAACCTTGTTGTTGTTGGTTTTGCAGGTGAATGGTCAGGAAATCTCGTAGACGGTAAATTCTAGTATGCATGATGTATACATTCAAAATTGTAAAATATTATTGTGTGAAAGGGGTGTTTTAACCAGTTTGGAAGTTATGCAAGTTGATAGATTTGATATCAAATGAAGTTATATGTATTGAATTAGTTTAAGTGTGTGTTTAGAAAGTTTCTAGCCACTCAACTTTTTAGCTTTTTCTAAAATGATCAAATTTATCCTCTTACATTTTAAATTTTTTTTTAAACCATAAAAGTTAAAAATGTTAAATTGACAAAAAGCTAAAAGGCAAGTATTGGAAATCTAAGGCCCCGTTTGGCAACGTTTCAGTTTTTTGTTTTTCTGTTTTCGTTTTCAAAATTTTGAAAACTTACAACAAAAACATGTTTGTTAAAAT